>ML374543.1:36199-63752 GCA_005239525.1 Nicotiana knightiana | reverse complement strand
TAAAGCATGGTATTTGTGAGTCGATTATTGAGGCGAGGATGTCACACCTTTGTGCTTAAACTGTTTTAAAAATTCTTGGTATAACGTGTTAAAGGATGTGCTTAATAAGTTGTCTACATGAGTGTAGTTTGATTGCTCGAGGACGAGCAAACGTTTAAGTGTGGGGTATTGATGCGTGGCTAGAATTCATGGTTTAACATGTTATATGCCTTACATTTTATGTGCGTTAATGATAAAAATACACTTTGTATGTGCATAATAGAGTTTATTTCATGTGTAGGTGAAGTGGAGATGGAAACCGAGCTAAATGGATGCAGATACATCAAAATACGCTTAAGAGTCGAAAAGGAATCACCCGGGCGTTAGCCGGGCGTTTGACCCCTAAAGCCAGGTTGTCCCTGGTGTTAGTGGGGCGTTTGGCCCCTAAAGCCAGGCTGACCCTGGCGTTAGGGGGCGTTTGGGCCCTAACGCCAGGCCTGCCCTGGCTTTAAGGAGGCGTTTGAGCCCAAACACCTGGGTCCCGATGTCCAGTCAATTTCGAGTTTTGAAGAGTTTAAGTGTTTCCCGGTTGGAATAGAAGTCTCCTACACGTTTAGGGTTTGTCCTAAACATATAAATAGACCCCAAAACACAACTTGAAGAGGGATTCCATGGAAGGAAGCCATTGAAGTGAAGAAAAACCTGTGGATTACTACTTAGTGAAGAAAACATTGATTTTTATAGCTTTTATTCATTATTTTGTAGTTCAATTATGCAAGTTATTTTAGAATTGATTCTTATGAATATGAGTAGCTAAGTTTCTTAATCTAGGGTTTTGGTAGAACCCGTTGGGGGATAAACTTATTGTGATATTAATATAGTTTTGATTGGTTGATTAATCTCTATTTGTTCAACTACGTTCTTGTTGTAGTTGATTGAAGGGCCCTCAATTAGTTGTTCCTATTTATTATGTATCTACTTGAGAGAGAGTGCATATTTAGGTAGTTGTTTGAACAACATCACTCCCGGAGTATAGACGAAAGTCATAACCGAGGGTTTAGAGGTTGGATTAGAGATAACGATACCTCGGGTGCAATCTAAAGTGAACTGTAATGCAATCTAGCTAGCGTAACTTGAGAGAGTGCGTCTAGTAAATTATCATAATTACTTGAGAGAGATTTATGGTAGATAGAGTGTTCATGATTGATAGAGACAACTAATCAAACTATAAGAAGTATCCGAGAAGTAAGTTCACCAACGGGGGAAAACCATAACCTTAGACTTTTATCATACTTGTTTACAACACATTGTTAGTAGTTGTTAGTTATTATTATTGTCAATAGAATTAGTAAAACATCACCAATTTATATTAAAAAGTCTTGAGAGAATTGATTAAGTAAAAGTTGCGTATTCTGACGGCTTAATTGATACGTAAATTCCCTGTGGGATCGACTCTGGGCGTAATATCCCGGATTATATTTGCAGCGCCCGTTTAGTCTTCTTATAAGACATAGTTGAGCACAATCACCAACCAAGAATCAACAACAACATATAGATGGAAATATCACAAAGAAACCAGTATTTCATCAATGCTTAATATCACAATATAAACCTCAGCCTTGAACTGATATTTAAAAGTTACCAAATCTCGGTAAAACCGGATGCAAGACACCCAACATTTACAAACGACAACGCTAAGCATGGATAATATGATTAAAGACTACAAAATTTACAAGAATAGAATTCACTCGCATGCTATGACTTGAAAACCACATAGGTGCTCGTCACCTCACCTATACATCGTATTCAAAAATCAAACACATAGAAAATAAGAGCACAATTACCTATTCCCTCAAGCCAAAGTTAGACACAACACTTACCTCGATTCGCAGGCCACTCACTGCTCAAGTACCATTTTTTCTCTAGAATTCACCTCCAACACACTCGTATCTAGTCATAATTAGCTTAATACCATCAATTATCGCTAAAGGAATCAACTTAAATGAGTAAATTACAGATTTCCCGAATTTTCCCCAAAAGTCAAAACCCTACCGCGGGCCCGCTTGGTCAAAACTCGAAGTTCGGACCAAAATCCGTTCACCCATTCATTCCGATCCCGAATATGTAATTAGTTTTGAAATCCGACCCCAAATTGAGGTTCAATTTCTAATTTTCCAAAAATCTCTAATTCTACCCAAACCCTCAATTTCTACTATAAAATTCATAGATTCTAGGTTGAATTCTTGTAAAAAGAAGTAAAAGCTTGAAAGAAACTAGTTAAGGAACACTTACCTACGATTTAGGGAAGAAAATTCCTTTGAGAAATCGCCCTAGGTCTCCTACCCTTTTGAAATAAGAAGAAAATGGCTGGAGTTCGAATTAAATGAACTCACTGCCTGACCTTCGCACCCGCGGTGCTTGGGTCGCATCTGCGCATCCGCACGTGCGGATAGGGCGTCCTCTTCTGCGGAAAGGCGATGGGCACTTGGGCTGCACCTGCGGACAAGCTTCCGCTTTTGCAGTCCCGCTCCTGCGAGAAAGAGTCCGCATTTGCGGAGAGTCAAGCCTAGGCCTGGGTCGCACATGCGGGCCCACCAGATCTGGTGCACCAGTCGCCTTTATTGAGTTTTAACTCAACTCGCGCATTGACCAAATGGCACCTGATCCATCGGGGCTCCAAACCAAACATGCACACAAATCTAAAAATATCATACTGACTCGCTTGTGCGATCAAATCGCCAAAATAACACCTCGAACTACGAATTTAGCACGAAAACACATAAAATTCACAAGAACACTTTATATTTACTATCTTCTCAACCGAAGATCCTAATCCCGTCAAATAAAATTCGTTTCTCATCAAATTTCACAGACACGTTTTATATACCATAACAGACCTGTACCGGGCTCAGGAACCAAAATACGAACCCGATACCATCAAAGTCAAGCATTAAGAAAATCCTTTAAAACCATTAATTTTCTGAAATTCAATTTTAGTCAAAAATTAATTTCCCGAGCTAGGGATCTCGGAGTTTGATTCCAGTCATACGTCCAGATCCCATATTTTACTACGGACCCATCGGGACCGTTGGAACACGGGCCCGGATTCGTTTACTCAAAAATATTGATCGAAGTCGACAAAAATCAACTTTTAAAGGCTAAAATTATTATTTTCTCAAATTTTCACATAAAGGCTTTCCGAAAATGCGTACGGCTATGTACGCAAATCGAAGAGACAAAAATGAGGTTTCTAAGGCTAACGAGCACGGGATAGAGTCTTAAATCACAAGATAACCCTTTGGGTCATCACAATTAATTATAGAGTCTATTGTTATAATGATAGTTATTGTTGTTATAAATAAAAGGTTGTAATAGAAGAGGTAAAATATAAATTAATTAATAAATCAATTAAAAAACTTGCATGTCATAGTGAAATGTTGTTATAGAAAGTAACCATTACGTTTTCTTCCGAACAAAATAACTCCACAAATAAGAAGTTTCTTAATGCTCTCGGCGCACGATAATCCAAGGCAGGCTAACGTGCACCACTGATGGCAAGGAAGCGAAGGCAGGAAACTACGGTGACCAGTGTGACTACGCCGGTAAACTCAGTGACACAAACCCTTACTCCATTAACCTTTGGAAGCTTCTTACCAGCTGGGTTTAAACCAGTTGAGGAGGAAATGAATTAGGAAGGAAAGAGGAGATGAAAAGTAATCAATGGAACAGCAAATGTATGACTACTGAAATCGAGCAACAGAAGAGCAAGGAGAAGCTACCAACGAGCCCAAAACGTCTTCAATTCTCAGAAGCTGGGTCATCGAGGCAAAATACAGATCTGGATCTGGGAAAAATAGAGATGGAAAAGGAGAGAACAACGCATGCAAAAGAGGTAAGGATACAGAATAGGAACTCGCAAATGGGAATGAAGCTGGATTATGTTCCCCCAAGCCATAGAGAAGGTAAAATGATAGTACAAATTGAGGAAGAAGATGTTAATGAACTAAAGGATTACTGGGATAATGCTTTAATTGGATATGTACTGGGGGATACACCATATGAGAAATCTATGGTGAACTACATAGAAACAGTTTGGAACTATGTAGATAAGCCCCAAGTACTATATCATCAGGAGGGATACTATGTGTTCAGATTCAAAAATGGAGAAGATAAGGAAGCAGTAATGCAAGCAGGACCTCACACTTACCACAATAAGCCACTGATACTGTAGAATTGGGAGAGAGATTTTCACTTTGATCCTAGGTATATCACCACGATTCCACTGTGGATTCAATTACCTGGCCTATCAATAGGATACTGGACTGTAGATGCCTTGAGTAAAGTGGCAAGTGCTGTAGGATTTCCAATGTATACAGACAAACATACAGCAGAACTAGGGAAGATATCCTATGCAAGGGTGCTAGTGAAAGTGGATATAACAAAACCATGGGTGGAGACAGTTGAAATCATAACTCCTACGAGTGTGAAACAACAGGAAATTGTTTATGAATGGAAGCCAAAGTTCTGCACAGAATGTTTACATTTTGGACATGAACTGATTGAATGCTGGAAACTAAATAAGAAGGAGGAGAATGAAGAATTCCAAATGCCCAGAAGAAGAAACAGAGGCAAAAGGAATAGAATCATACAAGAGTGGAAACCAAAGGAACAACAAAGAGAGGAAGAGAAGAATGAAGTACCCGGTGGAATAAAGCAACATATTGATGATGATAAGGAGATACATCAGAGGGGCACAAATCAAAGAGGAAAAAAGGTTATGAGTGCAGGGGAATATGAAGATCAAAACAACACTCTAAGTAACCATGGGAGAAATGTAGGTCCAAATAGATTCATAGTGCTGGATGAGGTGGGACACACAGATGAACAGGGGGGAGGCATGGATTATGATCCTACACAGCACCCACCATGATCATAAGCACATGGAATATAAGAGGGCTAAATAAGCCCTACAAGCAAAAAGAGTTGAAAATATTTTTGCAGAAGAATAAGGTGGATATCCTAGAATGTTTGGAAACAAGAGTAAAAGAAAAAAAGGCAAAAAAAATACTACATAGAATAGCAAGGGATTGGGGATACTGCTGTAATTATGATAAGGCTGAAAATGGAAGAATATGGTTGATATGAGATCAAACTTATCAATGGATATGATGCAAGTCCATGGGCAATGTATTCACTGTAGAGTTACTGATACAATAAATAGGAATCAGATTATGCTAACAGTAGTGTATGCTAGAAACAAGAGCCAGGAGAAAACAAAATTGTGGGATGAACTGAAAAGAAAAGGAGGATTGACTCAAATTCCATGGATCATAAGTGGTGATTTTAATAGTGTTTTGAGTACTGATGATAGATTGGGACAGCCTGTTACAATGAATGAAATAAAAGAGTTCAAGGAATGCATTGATGGTATACAGTTAACCCCTTTGAAGACAAAAGGATGTTTCTATACTTGGTGCAATAAACAACAAGCAGTAGATAGGGTATACAGCAGAATAGATTGGGCTCTTGGCAATTTTGAATGGATCAAAGACTATGGACATGTGGAAGCTGACTACTTGAAACCTGGAGTATCAGATCACTCTCCTATAGTGATTCAAATATGGAAAAGAAAAAACATATACCATAAACCATTTAAGATATATATGGTAACAATGGAACACAGGGAGTTCAAAGCCATGGTAGAGGACATATGGAGGCAGAAGATGGACTGTGATCCTATGGAAAGAATATGGGGAAAATTACAGAAGCTGAAATCGATGTCAAAAGGACTGAACAAGGAGATGACAAGCTATGAAAGAAGACTGAATCAAACTAGACAAAAGTTAGAAAATGTGCAGAATAGTCTGAAGATCAGTCCCCTAAACCAAGAAATGATTGAAGAAGAAAAAATGACATTACAGGAGTTAGAGAAGTGGAGCATAATAGAGGAAAGAGTCTTGAGACAGAAGTCAAGAGTGAATTGGATAGACTATGGAGATTCAAACTCCAAGTATTTCTATGCTCAGTTGAAGATGAGAACAAGCAGGAACTCGATAACATCTGTGTACAATGCAGGAGGAGTTAGAGTTACAGAGCCTCAAGAAGTAGAAAAGGAGTTTACTACCTTCTTTAAGCAACTCATGGGGACAGATACTGGGATTAAGCCATGTCCAAACTCAAAAGTCATTAAAGAAGGAGTATGTCTATCAGTGCAGCAGCAACTAGAGTTAATACAGAAAGTAACACATGAAGAAATAGAAGAAGCGATGAAAGATATGCCCATTGACAAAGCACCATGAATTGATGGATTTCCAGTCGAGTTCCTGAAAATGCATTGGCAAGAGGTCAGACAAGAGGTGTATGATGCAGTGGAATTTTTCTTCAAGACATGCAAGATAGAGAAAGCTTGGAACTGCACAGCCATAACTTTGATTCCAAAGGGACCAAATCTTACAACAGTGAAAGACTATAGACCAATAGCCTGTTGCACTACTGTTTACAAAGTTATTGCAAAAATTCTGACCAGAAGGATAAAGAAAGTAATAGACAACATAATTGGGAAATCACAATCGGCATTCATAGAGGGGAGAAGTATTGTGGATAATATTTTGTTTAGCCATGAATTGTTTAATGGCTACAACAGGAAAGGAGTATCACCAAGATGTATCCTCAAGGTTGACTTAAAGAAAGCATATGACTCAATTGATTGGCAATTCTTAAGACATATGCTCACAGAACTTGGTTTTCCTCAGAAATGCATTAGATGGATTATGGAGTGTGTAACAACAGTGTCGTATTCATTAACACTTAATGGAGGGCTCACAAAACCTTTCCCTGCTAAGAGAGGTATTAGGCAGGGAGATCCTATGTCCCCTTACCTATTTGTGATTGCTATGGAGTACTTGCAAAGGGAGATGAATATATTGAAAAAGCAGAAGGAGTTCAAGTTCCATCCGAAGTGCAAGAAACTGGGAGCAACACACATATGTTTTGCTGACGATTTGTTAATGTTTTGCAGGGGTGACAAACAATCAATTAATGCATTGCAGAATACTTTTGATAAATTTTCAAGGGCATCAGGACTACAAGCAAGTGCAGAGAAAAGCTCAATATATATGGCTGGGGTAACACAACAAATCCAAGAGGAGATGATGCAAATTACTGGATATGTAAAGGGCAGTCTGCCTTTTAAATATCTGGGAGTTCCACTGTCTACAAGGAAGCTGAATATACACCAATGTATGCCTCTGGTCGAGAAAATCACAGATAGGGTAAGATGCTGGTCAGCTAGACTATTATCCTATTCTGGGAGGGTGCAGCTAATCAAATCAGTCCTATTTGGTGTGCAAACATACTGGGCACAAATCTTCTTAATTCCAAAGAAGATCATGAAGATGATAGAGACTATTTGCAGGACATTTCTATGGACTGGATCAACTGAAGTATCAAGGAAACCTTTAATAGCATGGGACAGAATATGTAAACCTAAAGTAGCAGGTGGACTGAATGTGATCAATATTGAAGATTTGGAACAAGGCAGTAGTGATGAAACACCTGTGGGCATTGACAAGGAAGAAGAATGCATTATGGATTAGATGGGCTCATACATATTACATAAAAAACAGAAATATGGAAGATGTACACACACCTAAAACTGCAGCATGGGTGGTGAGGAAGATCATAGAAACAAAAGAAGATGTACTGAAGATGAGGACAGATCAATGTGACATCGCAACTGTACTGGGGAAGTTTGAAAGGCAAGGTAAATTCCAAATACATAAGGAATATGTACAGCTGCAACCTCAATTCAGTAGGGTGGAATGGAAAAATATACACTTACACACACAAATTCATCCAAGATTGAAGTTTCATCTATGGTTGGCTATGAATCAATGATTAGCAACTATAGAAAGGCTTGCAAAATTTGGCATACAAGTGCAGACAGGGTGTGTGTTCTGTGGGCAAGATGAGGAAAAGTTTGAGCATCTATATTTTGAATGCCAGTGTACAAACAAATTGTGGGAGAGAATTTTGAAATGGTTATGACACACAAGACAGATAATGGAATGGAAGCAGGAAGTGCACTGGATCAACAACATGGCAAAGAAAAAAGATTGGAAAGCAGAGATAACTACGACAAGTTTTGCTATGGTCGTATTGCATATGGCGAGAAAGAAATGCGATGAGATTCAACAAAGGGAGATACAATATAGATGGAATATGCAAGGAGATTGCAATGCATATACACATACAAGGCAGAAAGAAGAAAAAATGGGGGCCAGGATTAAAGTATGTAAATAAAATACCTTAGTATAGAGTATATGTATGCTATTAATATAGGTATACTTGTAATAGAAATGAGAGATTAATGGTCAGCATTAATCTAATTTTGTAATGACTTTTTTGATGAAATAAAAGTAAACTTTCGTCAAAAAAAGAAAGTAACCATTATATAGATGACTGGCAATATATATTTATGTATTGCATAAAATATATTGAGTTTAATTGAAACGTGACTAAGTACGTTATATTGTATCGGCAATGAGTTAACGAGAAGTCCGCTATGCCAAATGGAATATTCAAGTAGTACTATAGAAGAGGGTGAGCTAATGTGGTAACTAATTGGTTCCTACATCAGTTCTTGCCGCAAAAGTAAACATGGAGAGAAAGCGATGTAGACGTTTAAGAAAAGTAGTATAGCAATACCTTTTGCATTCCGAGTATTAAGTGCGAAGATGTGTGTTAGGATTAAGCAGAGAAAGTAACAGGGCAGCTCCCCTTTGGCATGTCAGCTGAAATATATCTGTGATGGAGTCACAATATATAATTTACTGTATGCCAATAGAGAGTAACCCTATCACTATTTCCCTTAGATTATGGAGTATTATCATTCAATTATTGGGATATATACTATTAATCATGGATTTTAATTCGGATATAGTATTTATTATAGAATAATTATTTATTTAATTTTAATAAAATTTTAAATGGATCATATATTAGTCTGTGTCATTTGCTTATAGAGTAGATGATTTAGTGTATAGAGTTTAGCTTATACACGAAAGATTAAATCATCGGTTCTTATAAACATAAAGATCATGTTCACAATCTAATGATGAAATTGGACAAACCATCATGGATGATTGTAGCATAAGATTAAATATAATTTATCTTGATTATGGGAATGGTTTAATTCCAACTTCTTGTGCTAGTACATTTTGTATGTATTGAACGGACCAAGTAGAGATAAGTATTTTATACTGACTTAATAAAATAAAATCTCTAGCCATTAAATGTACTTATACTCTTAATCTTGATATAATTATTATTAGTTGTGTATATTATTATTTCTTTGATTTATTAAAAGGCGAGATTCTTTTATGGGTCAATATGCCTGGTAAATTGGATAATAATAATGTACATTGGTGAAGTAATAATTAGTTGATGGAATCCATGTCTCGATCTAGAGATTGATGATACACCTTTATGAAAGCTTATAAGCTTTCATGTGTAAACCCTGCAGGTGGATTTTGTATCCGTCACATGAAATAAGTTAAGTGAAAGTCTAAAGAAAATAACCAATGAATTGAATTGTAAGTAATTTAATTTATTTGATTAGCATCTGAATCTTAACATGAGAAGTTAAATAATGTTTAATGGAAGAATTTCGAAATTGAACTGAGGAGTGCAGTTACAAAGTTTTAGTGGAATAGGATATTTCGAATTAAGTCCATAATAGGAAGCCTCGTTAATTACATATTGTGGTCCCTGTTGTGCCCGAATAATTAGGAATTAAATGGAATTCTATTTCTTGGTGGAAAAGGAAGACCCAACAGGTTTAGGAAAAAGGTTTTAAACCCTTAAACCTGTGGCTATATAAAGGGGGTCTTATTCCATAAGGAGGCTAAGGTTTTACTACACGGTTTTCCTAGGAGAAATTCGCCTCCACGAATTTCGTTAATTCCAGGCATTATTCGGGTCACACAACAGAAGACCGTGAAACTGGAGGATGATCTCGTGGATGGTTTTTGCTCATGCTTGAGGGTCTTTTCGTGGTTGCGGTTACGCTTCAAGATATAAGTATCGATTTTATATTCGATTATAATATGTGATTATGTGTTGTCTATATTACATGCAAGTGATTATAGTTATTTACTTCCGTTGTTTATACTTATTTTTCATCAATTGGTATCAGAGCTTGCTTGCATATAAATAGATGATATATATAAAATATATATATGTCACGATATACATATGATTAGTGAAGATCTAGATTAAACTTGAGAAAACCGGGATGAGATTGCTATGGCGGGGGCGTGGTTTTAACCCAAAGGTTTTTGAATTTAATTTTCGTCAAATTAATTGAAAAGCGATTTTTGAAACTTTTAGTGGCGGCTGCTAATTTTTGTTAGGTGAAGAAGATATGTGATTGGGAAGTATGAATCATAACTCAACAAAAAGAATAAGGGGATAGGTCTTCGCTGGACTTTTTGTTGAGGTGGCGGCTGGGCAAGAAATTATTTAGGTTTCAAGGTCCAGGATTGATAACACTGTGTGATAATTATAATTAGTTGATTATTGCAATTTTTCATTGATCCGGTAATCTCGAATAGAATTTTTACATTCCTATGCCATATAGAAAATTATATTATCCTCAATGTTTAACGTTTGATATAATTATATTTAGTATACTTAATTACCAATTATATTTCATTAATAGTTTTTAAGAGTATTAATTACACTTCTAATTTAATGGTACCGTATATTACTTCTAATCCCTCTTCCCCCACGTTTCTCTCTCCAATTCTCACACCTACACCCACGTTTCCCTCCAACATCCACGATTTTTGTATCAAAATCCCATTATTTCTTCCATAGCCAAGGCACTGTCGGCACCTCTGCAATCTTGTCCCAATGTTTTTGTGTCCGGGGAAGATGAGCACAAGCCTGGTCGATTTGACGGTTATGAATTTCGGGTTCCTTCACATTAAGGTTTATCTCCCAGAGTATGATTCTCAATATGTTCTGAGCTCGAACAGATCTTTTTATCTTTTTCTTTTGATGCTTCAATTGTTGGCAAAAGTCAATTTTCTTTTAACAGTTCATGGGAGGATTTTGCTTAGGAAGATATCTCCCTTCATCATGTTTTTTTGGCTTCCATATTGAGCATAGCAGTTTCGTAAGGAGTAACAAGAGCATATAGGAGAATCACATAATTGTAGCATAATTGAGACTTTCGACATAATTGCGTTTTTGCAGAAGATTTGTAAAAGTTTTAGTCGTTTTTTATTTGTGAAAACAGAAAACAAAGCATCTACAATCAGAATACAAATAATCTACAATTTATCTACAAAATATCTACAAACTGGGTACATTGAATTTTAATATCTCAATTCCCATTCAATTGTAGCATAATCAGGATTTTCGACATAATTGCATTTTTTGCAGAAGATTTGTAGAAGTTTTGATCGTTTTTTATTTGTGAAAACAGAAAACAAAGCATCTACAATCAGAATACAAATAATCTACAATTTATCTACAAAATATCTACAAACTGGGTACATTGAATTTTAATATCTCAATTCCCATTCAATTGTAGCATAATCAGGATTTTCGACATAATTGCATTTTCTGCAAAAGCAATTATGTCGAAAATCCTGATTATGCTACAATTGAATGGGAATTGAGATATTAAAATTCAATGTACCCAGTTTGTAGATATTTTGTAGATAAATTGTAGATTATTTGTATTCTGATTGTAGATGCTTTGTTTTCTGTTTTCACAAATCAAAAACGACTAAAACTTCTACAAATCTTCTGCAAAAACGCAATTATGTCGAAAATCCTGATTATGCTACAATTGAATGGGAATTGAGATATTAAAATTCAATGTACCCAGTTTGTAGATATTTTGTAGATAAATTGTAGATTATTTGTATTCTGATTGTAGATGCTTTGTTTTCTGTTTTCACAAATCAAAAACGACTAAAACTTCTACAAATCTTCTGCAAAAACGCAATTATGTCGAAAGTCCCAATGTTTTTGTGTCCGGGGAAGATGAGCACAAGCCTGGTCGATTTGACGGTTATGAATTTCGGGTTCCTTCACATTAAGGTTTATCTCCCAGAGTATGATTCTCAATATGTTCTGAGCTCGAACAGATCTTTTTATCTTTTTCTTTTGATGCTTCAATTGTTGGCAAAAGTCAATTTTCTTTTAACAGTTCATGGGAGGATTTTGCTTAGGAAGATATCTCCCTTCATCATGTTTTTTTGGCTTCCATATTGAGCATAGCAGTTTCGTAAGGAGTAACAAGAGCATATAGGAGAATCACATAATTGTAGCATAATTGAGACTTTCGACATAATTGCGTTTTTGCAGAAGATTTGTAAAAGTTTTAGTCGTTTTTTATTTGTGAAAACAGAAAACAAAGCATCTACAATCAGAATACAAATAATCTACAATTTATCTACAAAATATCTACAAACTGGGTACATTGAATTTTAATATCTCAATTCCCATTCAATTGTAGCATAATCAGGATTTTCGACATAATTGCATTTTTTGCAGAAGATTTGTAGAAGTTTTAGTCGTTTTTGATTTGTGAAAACAGAAAACAAAGCATCTACAATCAGAATACAAATAATCTACAATTTATCTACAAAATATCTACAAATTGGGTACATTGAATTTTAATATCTCAATTCCCATTCAATTGTAGCATAATTGGGATTTTCGACATAATTGCTTTTGCAGAAGATTTATAAAAGTTTTAGTCGTTTTTTATTTGTGAAAAAAAAAGCATCTACAATCAGAATACAAATAATCTACAATTTATCTACAATATCTACAAACTGGGTACATATTTGGACTCGACATGCTTCCCCTGAAATGTATGTTTCACATTTTAGATACATATTTTTGTCCAAAACAGTACTAAATCATCCACCTTTTTCTTACTAACACGCATCTGCAATATTGTTACGTTAGAGGTGAGTGTTGACAACCTATAACAGCTTGTATATTTTTAATTCTTTCAGTTGAGTTCCAAGTAGTTAAATATTTTAAAAAGATGAGATCGAATCCATTAAAACCAGACAATTAATTAAGGAATTCTCAATATTAGCGTGCCTAAATAAGGAAGCCTACAACTACAATGATTCCTTATTTAATGAAATATCTGAAAAAATCTTTAATTTCCCAATATTAGTGCGCCTAAATAAGGAAGCCTACAGCTACAATGATTCCTTATTTAATAAATTATATATTTTTTGTAAAATTATTATTAGCATGACGAGTAATATGAAAACTATGAACATATTTGGTAATATAGTTTTCTATATGGTATATGAACGAAAATTTTACATCTCGTATTGCATCTCGTGATTTTGAATTCACAATTAAGTGTACAAGTGGGCTTGTAATCAAATTTGTTTAATTATCACTGTTTGAAATCAAAGCTTCTGGAAATTTGAAACCTAATGATTTCTACCTTGGGGCCATGGCCCAATACGAAGGAAGTTAGAATCCATATATTTCTATTTTGATCGCGCATAGGGTCTTGATCTTTGTTCCACTGAATGGTTAGATCGAGTGCTAGATTGTATCCTTAAGAGAATACAATTATATGGTCTTTTTCCTTTTACGTGTAAAGGTTTTAATTAAGAATTTATGATTAACGATTATAAATAGTTGTTGTAAAACTGATCTATTTTATTTGGAATCATTGAAATTCTTAAAGCTCTACACATATGATATTATGTATGAGTTAAGAATTATGATTATAAATGGTTATTATCGAGGTGATTTATTTGTTTGGGATCATTAAAAATTCTTAATAGCTTTATACATGTGTAATTATGTCCATACATGAATTGAGAGTTATGATTAACAAATATATAGGATCTACTAAAGTAGTCTATTTATTTGAGTCATTCAGAAAGTACTCAATGTACAATGTGAAAATTGTCCTTGATAAAAGTAAAATTGTATTTATGGTTTATCTAACCAAAAGAGATTACCGTAGTGACTCTAAATTAATTCATGAGAAGAGATATTAAGGTTTCATCCAAAAGAAGGAATATTTAATATCTCGGATTCTGATGTGTATAAATCAAGAGGACAATTTGTTGCAAGAGAAAATTTTGTGTATCTTACCCAAAAGGACATAATTCTATGTATTGTGCTCATGGAATAATTATAAGGATAATAGAAAGCATGATCATATTTATTTTAATCCATGAGAATGCCTAAAACGACTAATCTCTGAATTTGGTCATGGATTTGGAGGTCATAAATTTGACGAACTCTAAATGACCTAAAATTTAGTAGATCCATTAAAAACGACATGGTGAAACATTCACTGCATAACAGTGAATCACGTTGTTTTCTGGTGTTTCGAGGTCTTTAAATGGAGTTTTAAGCAGTTCATTGGATTAAATAAGCTTTAAATATGAAATATTATTCTTTATATATCGATTTTATTTGTGTTAAATCTGGAACATGATTACATATGATGATTTAACTTCATATGATATACGGAAAGAATGTAAATCACATTGGTTGAATCTTAAATTCGCCTAAAAAGACTTATTCAAATTTGGTCTAGTTATGATGATCATCATCTCCAATCGACTTAAAATTTGATGGGAACATCGGAAACGACCTGATAAGAAATACTCACTGCAAAAATTATGTCGTATTTCGGCAATTCGGGATCGCTTAGATGGGTTTTTTGCGGTTTGCGGGATTAAAATGTGATTTGGATATGAAAAGTCATTCCATGTCAGTCTTATTTTTGTTAAATCTGGAACATGATGACGCATGTTTATTTAACATGAACTGATATATGGTTAGAATGTATGCCATGTTTTAAATTCCTAAAAATGCTTAGATGGTAGCTTTTCAAATTTGGTTGTTGTTTTGAAGATCATGATTTATATGATTTCCAATTGACCTGAAATTTGGTAAGTCTATTAAAAAACTTCAGTAAATAATACTTGTTGTATGCAGTGAATCACATTAATTTTTGTTTATGACTGTCTAGATGGTTTCTTTTTTAGCATTTTGTGAATTTTGGAACTTAATCCTTAGAGAAAATCTCGTGGTTGTGATCAAGTGGTGGTAGGAATTAACCCCTATAGTCTCCACTATTTACTTATAGTGAGATAATAAATTTACGCGTCGACTTTAAGTTTTCCTCCATATCGGATAAATATATTATGAACTTACTGAGTATAATTACTAGTAGTTGATAACATGTATTGACTCTCCATCTGAGTTTACACGTTGAATCAATTTTGTAAGTATAATATAACCATGATTAAGTGGTGATAGAAATATATTTATATGGTCTTCCACCATTATTTTGTCGCAACTCGAATTTCCCACCGTCGGGACCGTGATGGCGCTTAACATTGAACCTGCTAGGCAAGCCAACTTAAATGTTTATTTTTACCTTATTCATTTATTTTTAACAGATAACAGGTGATGTACAAATCATCGGAAATAAAAGGGTGGAAGAAAACAAAGTCTAACAACTTTATTAAATACCATTACGAGAATCAAAATACCAAACCCAGAATTTGGTGTCACAACTTCACAGACTATCTACAAATACTACAAATAAGGGGTTTGGACAAAAGTAAATACATCTGTTTCTAGGATAACTAGAACATAATACAAATGAAGCAGAAGGGGACGCCAAGGCCTGCAGTCGCCTGCAGGACTACCTCGATGTCTCCACGTGGACAGAAGGCAACCTCCTCGCTCTAAGGTCCGTAGGGTCCTGTACCGGGATCTACACAAAAGTACAGAATGTAGTATCAGTACAACCGACCCAATGTGCTTAGTAAGTGTCGAGCCTAACCTCGGCTAAGTAGTGACGAGGCTAGGACACGACAACCAAAAAAATATGTGCAGTTTAGCAGTATACGGAGAAAATAATAACAACGGGAAATAAGCAACATGCTGGGGGGAGGAAATATCAAATAATGAAAATAACGAGATAAAGAACAATTTAGATATCAATTTAAGCAACAAAAATAGAAATACGAAAACAAGTGCACGACATCACCCTTCGTGCTTTTACTCTCGTCCTCACCATCAGAATCAATATATTCAGCACGGCATCACCATTCGTGCTTTTACCTCACAATATCATGGTACATCATTATCCTTCGTGCATTATCACTCATATCATGGCACGGCATCACCCTTCGTGCTTTTAAAATTACAATATCGGCGCGACATCATCCTTCGTGCATTAACATTCACTTAAAATCTCACGCACATCATCACCCCTCGTGCTTTCACACTCTTCCTCACCCAAACACATCAAATGACAGCAATCCAACAAGGAAATTAATAGAGTAAACAAAATAAAACCATAACGTCCCAGCAAGGGAGCCAACAGTGGAATCAGTACCATCCCGGCAAGGGAAAACAACTATATCCAATCTCATTTAGTACATAACTTCACATAAAAATCTTCAACTGAAACCAATACTCAACACTATTCAATATCAGGGAATTTCCACCAACATGGATAACTATAAAGTGAAACTCAAGTATTACTTAACAAAAAACCACATAAATCACAATATTCGACTCACGGTCATGCTTGACACCAACGTATAGATACTCGTCATCTAACCTATACGTTGAACACGATACTTACACATAGCAAATAGGACACAACACCTATTCCCTCAAGCTAAGGTTAAGCCAAACACTTACCTCGAACTCCACGACCAAACTCAAGCCTCGATTACCCCTTTTCCTTTTGAATTTGACTCCAATTCACTTGTATCTAGACATATTTAACTTAATAACATCAATAAATGCTAAACAATTCAATCCCAACGCTTAATTATAGGTTTTATATCATTCTTCCCAAAAAGTCAAAAATCGACCCCGAGCCTGCTTGGTCAAAACACGAGGTTCGGACCAAAATCCGATCACCCATTCACCCACGAGCCGGAATATATAATTAGTTCCGGAATTCGACCCCAAAACGAAGTCTAAACTCCAATTATTCAAAAAGCCTAACTCTACCCAAATCCCCAATTTTCTACCCTTAAGAACATGATTTAGGCCTATAAATCTAATGGGTGTTAATGGAACTTGAAGAAAATGAGCCTAAGAACACATACCTATGGTTTTGTGGTGAAATCCCTCTTCAAAAATCTCCCAAGTTAGAGTTTTTGTGAAAGAATTATGATATTTTGAAGAAGTCCCATTTTTGTTACTGTTTTTAAAAGACTGGGCATATGTACTATGCGTTCGTGACCAAGCCTGTGCGTTCGCGTAGGCTGCCACTCCCCTGCCCTTCGCGTTCGCGTCAAAGGGGACGCTTTCGCACAGTGTAACAGCTACCCAGCCCCAGCCCCAGCCCCAGCCCCTTCCTATTCTATACGATCACGTGAGACTTGACGCGTTCGCGTAGAGAAACTTCCTAAAGCTCCGCGTTCGCTTCTTACCCTATGCGTTCGCATAAGGTAAACCTGCCCCTCTCCCAATTTGTGCAGTGCATTCACGTGGTTTAACATGCGTTCGCATAGAACAAATCCCTAGACACCAACAACAGCTATCCGAATCTTTCCCGAGCCCTCGGGGCTCCAAACCAAACACGTACACAACCTCAAAAATATCCTACGGACTTACTTGTGCGATCAAATCGCCAAAATAACATCTTAAACAACGAATTTAGCATAGAAATCAAAGAAAAATCTCAAAAATTTCAAAGTTTCAAATTTCACAAATACGGGTCCGAATCACGTCAAACGACCTCCGTTTCTTACCAAATTTTACAGACACAACTCAAATATCATATTGAACCTGTACCGGGCTCCGGAACCAAAATACGGGCCCGATACCATAAATTTCAAATATAACCAAATTCCTAAAAACTCGTATATTTTCAGTAAAATAATTTCTTTCAAAAATTTATTTCTCGGGCTTGGGACCTCGGAATTCGATTCCGGGCATACGCCCAAGTCCCAAATTTTTCTACGGACCCTCCGGGACTGTCAAATCACGGGTCCCGGACCATTTACCTAAAATATTGACCGAAGTCAACTTAAATTCAATTTTAAAGGCAAAACTAACATTTTTCTCAGTTTTTCTTATAAAAGCTTCCCAGATATACGCCCGGGCTACGCACGCAAAATGAGGTGAGATAAAAAGAGGGTTTCAAGGCCTCAAAACATAGTTTTGACTTATAAAACAAGGGATGACCTTTTGGGTCATCACATTCTCCACCTCTAAAACAAACATTCATCCTCGAACGGACATAGAAAAGTACCTGAATCGGGGAAAAGATAGGGATATCGGCTCCACATATCGGACTCGGACTCCCAGGTAGCTACCTCGGCAGGCTAACCTCTCCACTGATCACAAAATGAAGGATAGCTCTTCGATCTCAACTGACAAACTTGCCGGTCTAATATGGCTACCGGCTCCTCCTCATAGGTCAAATCCTTGTCCAACTGGACACTGCTGAAGTCTAACACATGGGATGGATCGCCGTGATACTTCCGAAGCATAGATGCATGAAACACTAGATGCACAACTGATAAATTCGGCGGCAACGCAAGTCTGTAAGCCACCTCTCCCACTCTATTAAGGATCTCAAACGGACTAATGTACCTAGGGCTTAGCTTTCCCTTCTTTCCGAATCTCATCATGCCCTTTATGGGCGACACCTGAAGCAATACCCGCTCTCCGACCATGTGTTGACCCAAGTCACTGCATAGTTTTGAAGATTGACAAATGTCTGACCAGTTAAACCAGGTCCATCAGAGCACACATACTTGACCTGACGCGTTGGCACATGAACCGTATATGCATAGGAGATGAATGCGATTGTGAAGTATCAATGAACAAAGAGAGTGTCTCCAAATGCGAAAAGGTTGTAAATTGATAAGAAAATAGAAGTTGAATTTAGCAAGGACAGTAACGAAGGAAGGAATTTGAGTTTAATACGAACTCTTTCTCCTAGGAAGAGTTGTACCAGAACTGAACGACAAACTCAACAACTAACTCTATAAATAATTGAAGTATTCTTGCTTGAATCACGAACGCACAAGTGCAGAAATTTATCAAGAATTGAAAGCAAAATTCCTAGAGATTTTGCAAGCAGAATTACTGTGCGATACAAAGTCTACATACAAGCTAGAAGAACGAGTTTCATCTGTTTGTCATTGAGTCTAGTTGGTTCTAGTAGGCGATTTAATATTGTATCTTTTCAGCTTTCATAGAAGAAATTGTAATAGGTACACATTGTTCAAGTTAGAGTTAACTTGAAGCTTGTAGAAATTAGCTAGAGGCTAGTTACTACGAAGGGATTAGAGTTAGTCCTAGGATTAAAAAAGAGATGATTTTTTAAGTCCATTTGGCTCAGAGTTCTAGTGAAGAGTTTGAGCAAATCATACTGAGGAGTAGGTCGTGGTTTTTTTCACCTTTTGAGCCAGGTGTTTTCCACGTAAGAATCTCTGTGTTTGTACTTTACTGCTTTTATTATTCTGCAACAGTAGAAGTTGGAATACCAAGAAGAACCAGGTTCTTCTAGAGAGAGAGCACTCGAAAATTGGATACCACACAAACTAACCTATCTTCTTGTATGGTATTGACGTCTAAAACATCAATTAGTATCAGAGCAGGTTATACTTGAAAGGATAACACCTTGGAGAAGATCAAGATGAGTGCACCACCTGGAAACTGGGAGGGTCAATCAACTGCAAGGCCACCACTCTTCAATGGACATTATTACTCTCGGTGAAAGAACAGGATGAAGGACCACCTGATTGGAGAAGACTATGAACTCTGGGACATAGTCACTGATGGTCCTCTAGCTACCATGATGAAGACTGCTGAAGGTATAGATGTACCAAAGACTAGATCTGACTGCACTGCTGAGGATTTGAAGAAATGAGAGAAGAATGCAAAGGCCAAAAAGTGGCTAGTGTGTGGACTAGGTCCAGACGAGTACAGCAGAATCCAAAGTTGCACCACTGCCAAAGAGATCTAGGATACCTTGCAAGTAGCCCATGAAGGAACACCTCAGGTAAAAAGTTCAAGAGGTACTATACTATACTCTCAGTATGAAAACTTCACTATGAAAGAAGGAGAGACTATCCAAGAGATGTACACAAGGTTCACAACCTTGACTAATGAACTGAAGTCTCTTGGAAGAGTCATTCTTGAAGAGGACAGGGTTGAGAATATCCTGACAAGGGTCTTGCCTATTTCCTGGGAAAGCAAAATCACTGCTATCCAGGAATCCAAAAATATGGCAACCCTGAGATTGGATGAGCTGATTGGAAACCTCACTGCCTATGAACTCAGAAGGCAGACAATGAAGATGGATGGACCAAAGAAGGAGAGGAGTCTAGCACTAAGAATCACTGAGGGAGCAGATCTAGAGGAAAATGAGATGGCCATGATTACCAAAGAATTCAGAAACTTTCTCATGAGGAAGAATGGCATCTCTAGAGGAGGAAACTACAACAAAGCAAAAGCTCCAGAAAGGCCAACCAATGAGGGATGCTAAAAATGTGGTAAGACTGGCCATCTCATCAAAAACTATCCTCAGTGGGAAGTAGAATTGAAAAAGGAGAGATATGAAANAATTGGAGAATCCGATGAGGAATCACATGAAGAACCAGAGGTAAGTATCTCCCATCTTAAAAATAAAATAAAGTTCCTATCTAAGGAAAAACTCTATGAGTGGCTACTTGATTTCATGGATGATTCCGAAGAAACAACCAAAGAGAAGGAACAACTCTCTACAGAATGTGAAATGCTAAAAGAAAAATGCATGAACCTGGAAATCAGACTTAGTGAATCTGAAAATAAAAACACTGTCTTGTTGAACCAGGTTCATCCACTTGAAACTGAGATTTTAGAACTAAAATCTGAAAACTTAAAGTTAAAGCTAGGATCCAGTAAAAAGGTTATTGATCATTCTCATATGATATTAGAAGAAAACGTGGGAAAACTAAAAGATAAGATGTATGCCAAGGATGAATAGATAAGAACTCTTAAAGAAGAACTTGGCAAAGTCAAACATGAATTAGATCGAACCTGTAAATGGAATAAATTCTCTAATGCCCTGATATGGCTTCAAGAGAATCATAGTAGCAACCGGAGAAAGATTGGCTTTGGAAGTCACTTGACAAGTGGGATCCCAAAAGCAAGTATCTCACTCTCCCTGAGAATAAAATTTTCACCCATTGTGGTAAGAGTGGCCACTACAAAATTGAGTGTATTGCAAAAGAGTAGGCCAGTCGAAGAAATGAGAGTTTTGTTAAAAAGAAAAATTGGCTACCAAATTGGGCTAGAAAAAGCTTGATTCATCCATTCTCTCATAGAAAAGGACCCAAACTAGTTTGGATTCTTAAAACTAACCCCCGATTCTTTTTGTAGGTTCAAGTGAGAGGAGGCAGCCAAATTTGGTATTTGGATAGTGGCTGCTCAAAGCATATGACAGGGAACATGCAACAGTTCCTTTCACTTGAAAGTCTCAAAGGAGGAAATGTCTCTTTTGGAAACGAAAAAAAAGGAGAAATTATTGGGGTTGTTAAGGTAGGTAAGGATGACACACGATCCATTGAACATGTGTATCTGATAGATGGCTTGAAATATAGCTTGATCAGTGTATCACAACTGTGTGACAGAGGTAACCTGGTTGCCTTTACTTCCACAAAATGCTTTGTGATTAACCTGCTTACCGACAAGATTGTTTTGCAGGGAAAAAGAATGAATAATATCTATGTCATAGGCTTGTCCACACTGTCTGAAAATGAACTCACTTGCCTAAGTGTGTTGGACAGTGATCCCCTCCTGTGGCACAAAAGACTTGGTCACGCAAGTCTAAATCAGCTAAACAAACTAGTCTCTAAAGACTTAGTGGTTGGGCTTCCTAACATTAAGTTCAAGGAAGACAAAGTTTGTGAAGCATGTGCCAGGGGGAAGCAGGTAAGGTCTTTTTTCAAATGTAAGAAAATAGTCAGTACCACTATGACGTTGGAACTGGTTCATATGGATCTGTGTGGTCCTATGAGAACTCTGAGCAGAGGTGGTAAGAGATATGTGATGGTGCTAGTTGATGATTATTCAAGGTTCACTTGGACCTTATTCCTGGCATCTAAGGATGAAGCATTTGATATGTTCACCTCATTTGTCAAGAAAACTGAAAATCAATTAGGACATCAACTAGCATCAACAAGATCTGACCATGGTACTGAATTTGATAATGCTAAGTTTGCTGAGTTCTATGATGAACATGGTGTCAATCATAACTTTTCTGCTCCTAGAACCCCACAGCAAAATGGGGTTGTTGAAAGAAAAAACAGAACTCTTGAAGACATGGCAAAAACCATGCTTCTATCTTGCAAACTACCTCACAACTTCTGGGCTGAAGCAATAAACACTGGTTGTTACATAATCAATAGATGCATGACCAGACCTCTGGTAGAGAAAACTCCCTATGAATTACTTAAAGGGAGAAAGCCCAACATATCCCACCTTAGGGATTTTGGATGTAAGTGTTTTGTGCATAATAATGGTAAATATTCCCTAGGAAAATTTGACCCCAGAAGTGATGAGGGATTATTCTTGGGATATTCATCACATGGCAAAGCTTATAAAGTGTATAATAAAAAAACTATGTGTGTAGAAGAAAGTGTACATGTTGTCTTTTATGAAACTAACACTCTTGCTAAGAGATAGGAACCAGAAGATGAGGAGTTTAAACTGGTTAGAAGCAGTGAAAACATTGAAGAAAACATAGAAGATGGAACAGATGATGGACCAGGTTCAACTACCCCAAGCAACATGACAGGGGGAATTCTACATATGCAGCCTAACCCTGATCCTGCTCCACAACAACAAGACACCATGGAATTGTCTAGGAATGAACACATGGTACTCAAACCACATAGATATCATAGTTCTCACCCTCTTGAGAACATCATAATAGAATTGACATTCGGAATCAAAACAAGATCATCCTTGAAAAATCTATGTCTGTTTGATGCCTTTCTATCCATGATCGAACCAAAGAACATTGGGGAAACCCTACAAGATGCTGATAGGGTAAATGCCATGCAAGAAGAGCTAAATCAGTTGGGAAGAAGTCAAGTATGGCACTTGGTACCCAGGCCACTAGACAGATCAGTGATTGGCACCAAGTGGGTCTTCAGGAACAAGCTCGATGAGGAAGGAACTGTTACAAGAAATAAGGCAAGACTAGTTGTTCAAGGGTATAGTCAAGAAGAGGGAATTGACTACGATGAGACATTTTCCCCTGTGGCGTGACTGGAGGCAATCAGACTTCTTATAGCATTTGCTGCACACATGGAATTCACTCTTCATCAGATGGATGTTAAGAGTGCCTTTCTCAATGGCTATCTGAAGGAAGATGTATTTGTCAAGCAGCCTCCATGTTTTGAAATCAAGGAGTCACCTGACCACGTATACAAACTCGAGAAGGCTCTGTATGGTCTCAAACAAGCACAAAGAGCATGGTACGAACGATTATCAAAATTCCTGCTAGAACATGGGTACAAACGGGGCAAAATTGACAGTACCTTGTCCTTAAAGGAAAAGGGTAAGGATCTCTTGGTTGTGAAAATATACGTAGATGATATTATATTTAGGGCGACTTCTGAAAAATTGAGCAAGGAATTTGCTATGCTTATGGGGAGTGAGTTTGAGATGAGTATGATGGGTGAGCTAAACTTCTTCTTAGGCTTGCAAATGAAGCAAAACTCAAATGGAACAATGATCCACCAACAAAAGTATGTGAAATAATTACTCAAGAAGTTTAAAATGGAAGACTCAAAGGAAATAGACACTCCCATAGCCACAACTACAAAATTAGATGTGGATGAACCTAGTTCATCCGTTGATCAGAAGCTATACATAGGGATGATTATGTCTCTCTTATATATCACTGCCAGCAGACCTGATATTGTGTTCAGTGTGGGACTGTGTGCTAGGTTTCAAGAAAATCCAAAGGAGTCTCACCTCGCTGCAGTGAAGAGAATTTTGAGATATTTGAAAGGCACCACTGATTTTTGCCTTTGGTATCCTAAAGGTAGTACTTTCGACCTTGTAGGATATGCTGATTATGCAGGTTTCCTGGTTGACAGGAAGAGTACTTCAGGCATGGCTCACTTTTTGGGCTCCTGCCTTGTGTCTTAGGCCACCAAGAAACATAATTCAGTAGCTTTGTCTACTTCTGAGGCTGAATATGTGGCTACAACCTCTTGTTGTGCTCAGTTGCTATGGATCAAGCAATAACTCATGGACTTTGGTATAGATGTGGGATGCATTCCTATTTTCTATGATAACACTAGTGCCATTAGTATGACGAAGAACCCGGTTCATCATAAAAGAACTAAGCACATAGATGTTAGACACCATTTCCTAAGGGATAACTATGAAAAATGAATGATCTCAATTGAAGTTTGTGCTACTGATCAACAAATTGCAGATATCTTTACTAAAGCACTGAGTATGGAGCATTTTTAGAGAAACATTCGTGAATTAGGGATGATTAATATCACCTGATTGAAAAAACAAATTTGAAAAAAATGAAAAAAATTTTTTTGGCTAGAAATACTTACATAGATAATCAACCAGACTAATCATTTCTCAGCATCATGACTTTACTGTCATACTCTCTTGCCATGTATTAATATGATTCCCTGGTTGCTAATGATGTTTCTCTATATTTGCAAATTGAGTCAAATGAAGGACTTTAACACAATGAACCTGGTTCATCTGACTCACAAGGTACGTGCTCATATCCATACGATTATTGAACTAATTACAGTCACACATGAGCAGGATTATATCTATATTTGGTTCATTTCAAATTCTTTGTACTAATCCCTAAATGAACCCGTTCCAAGAAGTCCCATCGGTACTCAATTAGCCTAGAGGTAGGGAACTCTTAACTTCCTAATCAATGACACTCCTACAACTATTAGACTCCCACTTGAATATAAATTCTGCCTGTTGCGTAATTAATAGCCACAACTTATAAAAGACCATCATTACCTCCCTTATTAATAACCTAATAAGTCGAACCAAGATCATAATTCTTCTACCCAAAACTGATCACTTTTCTTTTTGTCCTAACAACACTCGTAATAATGTCTTCACCACCACCTGCTTCTTCTTCTTCATTGCCAAATCGTGATTATGATGGAGGGCTTTATGAATCAGATTCAAATTCTCCATCTGTATACAATTCTCAATCACCCGAAAGAACCTCAACCCCTGAAAACCCTCATATTCCAAAACCCACATCTAACCCTAACCCAGCCCCCCGTGGTCGTCGTGTAAAGGTTGTTGTAGAAAATTAGTGGCTTCTGGGTCCCGTGCAAGATTCTTGGAGGAAATTCTCCAGGCTGAAAAGGATAATAATTATGAATCATCAAGTGAATCTTTTAAATCAGCCAACGAGGATGAAGCACCTGGTTCATCAAATTCTGAACAAGTAATCTTGATGCTATTTCTGAATCTGTTAATGCTGAGAACAGGTTTATTCTGGTTGGGTCGGTAGTTGATGTTGAAATGACGAGTAGGCAAAGAAAATTGGGAAAAGGTAAATTTCTTGAGAGAGAGGGTTTTGGGGAGGATGGTACCACATTGGCTATCTGTGGTCCCACTCCTGAGAAGGTTGGAGAAGATGTCACAGAGTTGGGGGGAAGTGTAGTCGAGGAAGCAGAGACAGGTTTAGCAAGCTTGAAGAAAGGAGCAGATGAACCTGTTTCATCTGGGGATGAGACGTTGGATGACAGGCTAAGGAAAATAGGGGAGTCCTATAACCCCAAGAAAAGGAGGACTCAGAAGTCCAAGAAGGCTACTAAACCAGTTCCTTCTAAGAAGAGGAAAGCTTCTGTAGCTGTTGATGCTCCTGTTCCTAAGGTGCGTGCTACACGTAGTGATGTGAGAGAGGATGAATAAATGTTTGAGAGGGCTCTGCTAGAGAGCAAGAAAAAGAAAGTTGCGTAGGGAAAGGCTAAAGTAGGAGAGCCTGTGGAGACTATTGTGGTTGAAGAGGATACGATGGACCTGGTCCATCATGAGGAGCAAACTGCTCCTGTTGTGGTTGAGGCACCAAAATCAAAAAGGGATAAGGCTTCTTCAAAGAAGTCAGCTACAGTGTCTGCCACACCCACAAGAACTGTTAAAAGGACCAGGTCCAAGGCAAGAAAAGTGAAGGTCATTGAGAAAGATCATGATAAAGAGTGGAGTGGAGAAGCTGAGGGGGAAGTTGGTGAGGTGACTGACAGAATCACCGTGTTTGGCAAAAGAACAATTCTGAAGGGTAAGTTGTTGAAGGATCTCGAGGAACCTGGGATGCGATACATGCTGGACATACTGGATATTCAGGGGTGGAAGAACATGGTCCTTCACATGGAAGGAAGGTTGGCTAAGGCTGAACTGGTGGAGTTCATGGGTAATGCAGTGGTCAAGGACGGCAGGGTCACTACCACAATCAAAGAAATTCAAGTCACCTTTGATGCTAAAGAGCTGGGAGAAATTATACACATTCCTGTTGAGGGCTACGAAGATTACACTAGGAAAAGATGTCCTAGTTTGGATGGGATAGCCTCAGCAATCAACATTACCAAATTCTTCGGTGACAATGAAAGTGAAATTGAACCCAGGCCAGTCTACAAAAGTAAAATAAAGCCAGAGCACAAGTTGTTCTTCGAGTTTTTCATCAAGTTCTTGCTGCCAAGACAAGAATGAAGGCACATAGCCAACTATATGGATCTGACCTTGATGGAGTGTTTGTATAGGGGAAAGCATATCAACTGTCCAACCTTCATCATCCAACTCTTGGACAAAGTTGTGAATGGAACAAAAGCACATGCAATCCCATATGGCTTTATTCTGACAGTTGTGCTTGCTCATTTTGATGTTCCTGTGAAAAAGGCTGAGATGGCTACTGCCAAGGACTATTTTTAGAAGGATACTTTGCTGACTTGCGATTATACTGTCAATGTTCCTGCAGATGAACCTAGTTCATCTGGGAAGCATCCTGTCAACAAAAAAGTCATAACTCTGGTGCAGTAAAGCGAGATCAAGGATATGGAGATCCTTCGGTTGAAATCTCGTTTGATTGAGGTTGAAGCTGAGCAGGATACTCCCAGGGCTGAATTAGCAAAAGAAAAGGAAAAGAACGAGGGTGTTCTTGACCAGATTCTTTCTCTTCTACAAACCAATACCACAACCTCCTCTGCACCTTCCTATCCTTAGGTTGTCCAAAGCTACCTAAACCCCCTTTCAGTACCCAGTTCGAGACGTGTTTTGTTGTTTTTATTCTGTCTTGCTCATAGTTATGGCTGTTTTTGTTGTTTTTGTATGGTGTTTGATGTTCGTTCCTAATCAATGAATTTTTGATGTTTTGTTATTGACTTGTCTCAATTTCTTAGATAGCTTACATTTATTGGTTTCTTATGATGATTAATCATGTTTGCACCTGCAGTTGCCTCAATGGCCATGAGTAATTGTTAACAACTCTGGTAAGTTTATCATTTTGCAAACTTTT
>ML374543.1:2393-34882 GCA_005239525.1 Nicotiana knightiana | reverse complement strand
TTCAGCTTTCATAAAAGCAATTGTAATAGGTACACATTGTTCAAGTTAGAGTTAACTTGAAGCTTGTAGAAATTAGCTAGAGGCTAGTTACTACGAAGGGATTAGAGTTAGTCCTAGGATTACAAAAGAGTTGATTTTGTAAGTCCGTTTGGCTCAGAGTTTTAGTGAAGAGTTTGAGAAAATCCTACTGAGGAGTAGGTCATGGTTTTTTTTCACCTTTTGAGCCAGGTGTTTTCCATGTAAAAATCTCTGTGTTTTTACTTTACTGCTTTTATTATTCCGCAACAGTAGAAGTTGGAACACAACGAAGAACCAGGTTCTTCTAGAGAGACAGCACTTGAAAAATTAGATACCACACAAATTAACCTATCTTCTTGTGTGGTATTGACGTCTAAAACATCACCATCAATGCCAAGTCACGAACTCTGCGGTCGACATAACTCTTCTTCCTGGACTGAGCTGTACGAAGTCTATCCTCAATGATCTTTACCTTATCCAAGGCATCCTACACTAACTCCGTACCCAGCAACCGAGCCTCTCCTAGATCAAACCACCCAACTGACAACCGACATCGCCTACCATATAATGCCTCATAAGGAGCCATCTGAATGCTCGACTAATAGCTGTTGTTGTAGGCAAACTCAGCTAATGGCAAGAACTAGTCCCAAGAACCTCCAAAGTCAATGACACAGGCTCGTAGCATATCCTCCAAAATCTGAGTAGTAAACTCGGACTGTCCGTCCGTCTGAGGAAGAAATGACATGCTCAACTCAACCCTCGTGCCCAACTCACGCTGAACTGCCCTCTAGAAATTCAAGGTAAACTGCGTACCTCGGTCGGAAATAATAGACACGGGCACACCATGAAGACGAACAATCTCCCTAATGTAAATCTTTGCCAATATCTCCGAAGAATAGGAAACTGCCACATGACTGAAATGCGATGACTTGGTCAGCCTATCCACAATGACCCATACTGCATCGAACATTCTCTGAGTTCGTGGGAGTCCAACGACGAAATCCATGGTGATACGCTCCCACTTCCACTCAAGAATCTCAACATGCTGCATCAATCCACTAGGTCTCTGATGCTCGTACTTTACCTGCTGACGATTCAAGCACCGAGCTACATATGCCACAATATCCTTCTTTATCCTCCTCCACCAATAATGCTGCCGCAAATCCTGGTACATCTTTGCGGCGCCTGGATGGATAGAATACCGGGAACTATGGGCCTCCTCTAATATCAACTCACGAAGTCCATCCACATTGAGTACACAAATACGACCTTGCATCCGTAAAACTCCATCATCACCAAATGTAACCTACTTGGCATCACCGTGCCGGACCGTATCCCTAAGGACACACAAATGAGTATCATCATATTGCCTGTCTCGAATACGATCAAATAATAAGGAACGAACAATTGTATAGGCTAGAACACGGTCGAGATCAGAAACATCCAATCTCATGAACCGATTGGCTAAGGCCTGAACATCCAAGGCAAGCGGTCTCTCCCCGACCGCAATATAAGCAAGACTACCCATACTGGCTGACTTCCTGCTCAAGGCATCGGCCACCACATTGGCCTTCCACAGATGATATAAGTGTGAACACCTAATTTTTGCCCCATATGGAATTTACTCCTACAAAGTAACCAAAGAATAATTTTAATAAATAAATAGCCTAGCCACACAAGAAATGGAATTTAAATTAAAATTTGAGTTAGAGTGGTTAATATTGCAAAAATTGAAGAAGTGAAAGAAGAGGTTAGTTTTTGTTAAAACTAGGCTAGCCTATTTCCCTAACCTACCTATCGGTCCAATATCCCCTCATCTCTAAAATATACCTTAATTATCTCCTCTATATAAAGAAGACCTAAAACCTAATTTTAAGGGACTACTTTTACACAATAGTATTCGTTTCCCAAAAAGAAGAGATATGTTGCTCGACAGCCTCTCTCTCTCTCTCTCATAACACAAGAGCCGCCACCCTCATTTAAAGGTCTTAAACTCCACACATACTCATAAAAACAGGAGCATCATCTTTTTGAACCAAAAAGAAGAGTCACCCGTAGCGACAAGGACTCTTTCTTCAAATACCTCTATTAGAGCTAAAGTTTCAACCTTACTCCACCTCAAAACCTCCATCGAGTCATCCTTATACAACCTCGAAACAGTCCGAACCTCCTCCAACTCCTGATCCACCTCAATTCAGCTCAAACTTTCACCCAAAATGAGTTGAAAAACAGTCACGAAACGGAGCCAAGAACGCATACTAAATTTTCTCAAAATGAAGCTGAAAAAAACTGCTCAAAAACCCGCTGAAAAACACCATGTAAACCAGCTGTAAATCACTATTGTACTAGCTGAAAAATACCATGAAAAGCAGCTCCGAGATAACTCCAGCGGTTGAGGTCTAGCTAAGGTTGTTTCGTGGTCGCCGTTCGAGTTTTCCTGTCCGGGTTCGCGTTTCCTGTTCGAGTATTATCGTTGTTTCAGCTGGTTTTTCTGTAAGCACTCTTACTCTTTTAACTTTGAATGGCAGACCAGTATACGACATATTTGACCAGTATGCAAAGAAGTTTACTCATCTATTTGATTTAAGTTGTTTGCACTATATAGAATATGATGAATCAGGAACTGAAGTTTATCTATATTAACTTAAACCTCTAATTTATTTTTAGCATTATAAAGATAAATATATGTTAAGTTTGTTGATGTTATACACTCAATAGTTTTGCAAGTGAGTTGGTTTATTCGTCATTGATTTGGCTACTCTAATTTGGCATTATCTTACTTTAGCAACATATTCTGAAAAATGTTACTAGTTCAATATTTTGTGCATTAGTAGCTGACTAGCTTGTGACAAGTGAATGTTGATTAATAAATCATCGTGATTATGAGTACGGGTCCCGTGGCATAGTCATAGATACGTAATTCCCAAAATTCGAGTGCACGCTGGCGTGATATAGTTACGGGCTCCAAATTAAGATCGAAGTATGCATTCGCACAACTTTGGACCAAATAGTCTCAATAATAATTTTGTACACGTTCACGTGTTGTGTACACGTTCGCGTGAAACGAGTACATTTTTTTTATGAATATTCATAGAAACGCTTTTAGGCACGAATTTTAAACTACTATCGGGATTGCTTAGATGTTTGCGTGACATGATCCCGATTTTCAAATAAATCCAAGGTACGCGTTTGCGCGACTTTGACTATTTTTTAAATAGACCAAATGTCTTGAATTATGTACACGTACGTGTGACATGATTTTTGACAAACCAAACTAAACGGGTATACGTACGCGTAACTCCTATTAAGACAATTCTTTAATTACGAATAATCAAGTAATTAAAAGTGGTAAAAATTTAAATGCACATAGGTATTAAAATCAGTAATTAAATAATTTAGTCTAAGTATAAATCATTAAGCAACCGTGCTAGAACCACGGAATTCGGGAGTGCCTAACAGCTTCTCCCGGGTTAACAGAATTCCTTACCCGGTCTTTTGGTTCGCAAACTTTTTTAAACGGAGTCAAAATTTCCTCGATTTGGGATATTAAAAATAAATGGTGTCCCGGAACACCGTAAAAAATCCGGGTGGTGACTCTGAAAACAAATAAATTCCAAAATCGAATAATGTCACTTAAAGTGGAAAAACTCCCTTGTTACCCTTACCGGGTGAAAAAGGAGGTGTGACAGCTCTGGCGACTCTGCTGGGGACTTGACCCCAGAACTTCTGGTTCAAGGTTCAAGAATTCGAGCTTTTTATGTGATGTTACTTGGCTTTGTTAAATTGTGATATTACTGTGTTTTGTGATCTCAAATGTGCTAAATTTTATTTACTTACCGCTTTGATATTTATTTGAACTGTATTTAAACTGCCTTCTTACGCCTCCCTTCTGAGTCTTCTAAAATTGGTGCACACGTTTGCGTGGCCCGCCTTTCTGTTAGAGGTCATACCAAGTAAGAAATACGGGGATGGACTAGTCACTAGGCCGGATAGCCTTTCGTGCTACCGATACGTTTCTCCCACCCCGACTCGAGTTGTCCGCTCGGGTAGCCAAGGTCTAGAACAAAACCCCAGGTTTAACCCTAGAATGACAAAACCTCATGCCGGATCCCTAATAGGAACGATTATCTGCATCATGTGCATATTGACTTAGGGGACTCAACACAGGGGTTGGGTCCGTCTATGACAGGTGTACCCGAAACAAAATGACCATCCTGATGCATCCTACTTGCTATATGTGCATTATTTGTCTCGGTTTGTTGTTGACCGGATAAAGAAAGAAAGAAAAATAATAGAAAAACCAAGAGTGAGGAAAGATAGAAATTTACCAGTGTTGAAAAAACCTGATATTTGAAAAATACCTCGGAACTCTGTCAAATTTTCCAGAAAAAGAAGGATTTCAAAATAATTGAAAATAGGGGGAAATAGAATTTCAAAATAATTGAAAATGAGGGGAAAAAGAATTTCAAAATAAGTCAAAATCATTTTTCTTTAGTTATGTCAAAACTGGCCGAACTACGTCGGTCTGATTCTCGCCGGATGTGAGATACGTATGCAAACCTCATCGGTCCCGACCTCATTATTTAAAAACATCCACAAAAAAAAAATAATATTTTTCCTCTTTAGAAGTCTTTCTTTAAAGTCCCTGGACATTCAACAAAAATATTTTCTTCTTACTTTTTGAATTCCCAAAGTTCAAAACAAAAGAAAAAGAATACTTATAAGTCTTTCATTCAAAAGAAAAAAATAATCAAAATTCAAAAAAAAAAAAAAAAGAATATTTCCGAAAATATTTTATTTCTTCTTTAGAAGTCTTCATTTAATGAAAAATCAAAATCCAAAATACTTTTTTGTTTATCTTGAAGTATTTTTCCCAAAAAATCAAATAAAAAAAAAATCAAAAGAAAATCAAAAATCCAAAAAAAAAGGTATTCTCTTTCTACTATAGAAGTCTTTCTTCAAAAAATCAGAAACAAAATACAAAAATGTTTCCTTTCTCTTTAGAAGTTTTTCTTTCAAAAAATTCACAAAAAAAAAAAAAAATAATAAATCAAATTCCAAATATTTTCTTTCTTCTTTAGAAATCTTTCTTTCAAGAAAAAAAAAGCCAAAAATACTTTCTTTCTTCTTTTAAAGCCTTTCTTTCAAAAATTCAAGAAATAAAATAAACGAAATTCAAGGAAAAAAAAGAGTTAGCTTTATTTACTCAATTCTCAATCTTCCCGAACTACGCAAGATCTGATTCATGCAGGCGTCATGATACATAGGCAATCCCCATCGGATTCGATCATAGCCATAAACAAAATTGAGTGAAAAATAAATAAGAAAAAGAAAAATTGAGTGAAAAAAAGAGCGAAAAACAACGAAAAAAAGAGAGAAGAAAGTACAGAAATAACAGAGAAAAAAAAGAAGATCCAAAAATAACAAAAAGAGAGAAAAAGAAATCGAGATATAAAAAAAAATTCAAAAAAAGAGAGAAGAGGGAGAGACAATTGGAAAGTGACATTCAAAGGCCGGGATGAAACACGCAACCGTTCAAACACATGGTAGAAACGTTTAACTGTTAGGTGCATTACATCCCCAATATGCGATTCCCTATTTGTTAAATATCTCAAACTAACCAGGTTGTTGTATGTGCAAATAAGACAGGTTACATTTCGATGGTTGGTTTTGTCGGTAGTCTAGCCTCCCATCCTTCACAAAATCCAAAGATAGGAATGACCTCCGCAATCATTCTACCGATCATCGGTCCTGAGGATAGCCCGGCATCGGCTATTCCGTAGCCAGAATCAGCAACTACTGAAGAAAATAGAATGTTGCGTCGCCGCATGTTGGAAATGTGGGACGCCTGGTCTAACGGTAGGGAACCGACAAGTATAATCCCTGATTTTCCTGAGTTGATTCCCGGTTCAGATGGGTTTTCCAACATCCTTGTGCCCAATTCAATCTTCCTATGTGGGCGCCCTCGAATGCCACCTAATGGCCCCAAAATGCCTTTTGTGGATCACCCCCAGGAATCAGATTCTAAGGCATATACAACAATGTTCGTTGCACCACCAGTCTCCATTATGGCACATCCAACAGTGCCCAGGCCAAACTCATACCATCATCACTCGCAATATGAGTCTCCCATGGGTCATCAAAGAACAATGAGAAACCCTGAGCAGGAAGAAATGGCTCGGAAGATGAGAAGCCTAGAGCAAGGCTTCAAGAACATACAGGGTTTGAGTGGTCAGAAGAGTCTCTCCTACTCCGATTTATGCATGTTTCCACATGTTCACATGCTAGTTGGTTTCAACCGTCCGCTGAAGCTATCGAAATTGGGGAGATGGTCGAAAATGGTTTGAAAACGGGCCGAATCTTGAGTCAATCTGCTTTTCAGGCCACATCACAGGCCGTTCAGAATGGTTCAGAGGGTTTGATGAACAGAAATGGGAGAGAAGAGGGAGCCATGATGGCTTCAGGCCCTAGGAATTCTCGACGACCTCGAGAATATCCAGGCCCATTTCCCAGAGCTTCACAACAATATTATCCTCATCAGAAAGCAGCCTATGCTATGTCCCCGCCCCCTATGCAGTGATGAACACACAACCTTACACCCGACCACAAAATTATACCCAAAATCGAGCTCCACTTCCCAGAAATGCCCATCCTTTCCAAGCTCCATATAATCCCCAATCAAATGCTTCCCAATACAATCCTCGCCCAAGAGAGCCTTTCAAAAAGAATCATTTCACCCCTATTGGTGAATCATACTCTGGCTTGTTCCAAGAGTTGGTCAAGATAGGTCAACTATAGCCAGTGGCCCCAAATCGGCTGAACCCCGAGTCACCATCGCACTCGGATGTGAATACCACTCAGGAGCAATGGCGCATGACACTGAAGATTATTGGACTCTTAAAAGAGCAGTGGAAGACCTCATCGAGGTCCAAACAATAGTGTTTAGGGATGAAGAATCCCTAAGGAATAATATGATGAACAATCCCTGCCTGCTCACACTGGGCCAGTAGTCGGGATGATTTGTGAAGATAAAGAATTTGATCCGGCACTGAAGGCCATTGCAGCCATTGCCGAAACAGAAGAAAAGCCAAAAAAATGGTCGCCAAGCCTGAAGGTTCCCCCCATCAGATGGGAGTCTCGGTAGCCAGATTTGCTATCCTTTCTGTGTTCGGATTATCTCAGGGTGTGATCCAGATGATTTACTTTATTGTCTTACTTTGCAATGTAAACCCTTCTATCTTTAAACTTCAAAAAAAAAAATCAATCAAGAAAAAATCAAATGGAATTAATTTTTCCTTTTCCAAGAATGTCTCTTAATCTTGTCTCTTTCCTTACACTACTTTTAGTTATGTTTAAATGCAGATTTCACTAACATGACATGCTTGCGGACTTCATGCCCAGATCCTAAAAATGCTATCAGACTTCGAAACAATGAATCAAGAATCAGAATGCAAATAAAGTTAGGTTAGGAAAATAAAAACAATGAATCTGAACAGCCAAAGGAAAATTGGTTCAGATTGGAAAGGTCCATACATTACTACAAGAGTACTGCCAAAAGAGTGCGTTTGTACTTGGGATAAATCAAACAAGATGTCCCTGAAACAACTGTCGACGCAGGTGCAGTCAAAAGATCTTAAAACGCTGTCAGACTTCGAAATAATGAATCAAGAATCATAATGCAAATAAAGATAGATCAAGGAAATAAAATAATGAATCGGAACAACCAAAAGAAAATTGGTCCAGATTGGAAAGGTCCATGCATTGCAACCAGAGTACTGCCAAAAGAGTGCGTTGTACTTGGGGCTCGAAGAAAATGTCCTAAAACAACTGTCAACGAAGGTGCAGTCAAAAGGTAATATGTTTGATCCTCCATATATTTCAAATGTTCTCCAGTTGGGATGACGAAGGCTTTCATTCTCGCTAACCCTTTTGCAAACCCTTTGAGCCGGTTACTTTTCTTTGATTACCCTCTTTGGAATCCGAAAGTGTTATGGGAAAACAAGAAAAAAAATGTTGAAAAATGAAAAAGAAAGAGGAAAAATAAACAAAATATGCTGAAATGAAAAAAAAGAAAAAAAAAGAAAAAAGAAAACAAAACAAAACAGAGGAAAAACATGACAAAAATCAAAAACAAAAACAAAAGTTCCCTGAACTACGTCTGACTTGATTCTGAAAGGATACATAGGCAACCTCTCCCTGGGGTTCAGTCACACCAAAATAAAATGCACATTTCCCCAAGAGTTTATGTTGGGGCAAGTGTTAAAATTCGGCAATGATTTGCCCGAAAAGTTCCAAAGTTGTAATTCGATACAAATTCCTTTTACCCCAAATCCTATTCAAGTCCTTCTAATCGATCGACGAAGAAAGGACATAATTGGATGATACAGTTATTTGGATCTGATGCAAGCAATGAGAGAAACTAAAATGAGAGTCTTATCGGTGAAAACTCACACGGGCACCATGAGGTGATGGTGAGTAGAGAAACTGAAAATGAGAGAGTCTTGTTAGTGAAAACTCGCAAAGAGCACTATAGGGCGATGGCGAGAAGAGAAATAAGAGAGGTTAGTTGGTGAAAACCCGAAAAGGACACTACTAATCGAAAAAGAGGATTGGTCACTGATATCAACATGATCTGGGGCAAGGTTTCTCGACCTCGAGGTAAAAATTCATGACGAATTTCTGAGAGTCAGATGGTTTATATAGATCAGGAATCCAGTCCAAGACGCATGTCATGTTCATTGAAGGCCGCATATACTCCAGATAAGTCATTCTTCTCTTTTCCCCCGAAAGGGATATTTCTTGTCAAAATTCATTGTCTCTGTTTCTTTGTTATTTTTCTTTCAATCCCTTTCAGTCTGACTCTATCTCCAAGGCAAGGCAAAGAAAAGATGGAAAAATTGATTTACAGGGTTCTCGTTTGACACGGGCCGACATGTAAAGGGCTCCGAGCCTTATCAGGGGCATAAAGTCAATCCCGACTGGCCGTAATGGCCGACGCTTTAAACGCAAAACTCTTGAAAGGAGAAAATCAAATTGAAATGCCTATAAAGGAAATTGAAGTGAAAGGTTGAGTCCTACGTGGCTAACCCTATCGGCAAAGTTTGAAAAGCCGAAGTGCTCATTGGAAGGAAAATTAGAAATGAAAGGCCGATGAAAGCAAAGTAAAGATGGAAAAGGTTAAGTCCCACGCGACTAACCGTTGCAGCAGAATTTGAGGGGCCAAAATTTCCCCGATACTCTGGAAATCCAAAGGAAAAGCAAGTGAAAGGCCTAAAAAGGAAAAATAAAGTAAAAAATGGGGTCCCACGTGACCGATAGCCATGGTAAAATCTGTAAAGCCAGAGTCCCTGGGGTCAGAGATGAAACCCAATCCCCATCAAACAAGCAAGTGGTTGAGATCTTCGTCAAAACAACTGAGATCAAGCGGTTGAAAATCAAGGCCGCAAAACCAACCACCGTTTCAAACTAACAAATTGTTCTTTGATTGAAGGAAACAGGTGTAACTCAAAGCAACCTTGCAAAGACAAGCGTAACCAGAAGAAAAGGCGCAAGAGCTAGAAGCAGCTCTACAGCAATAACTCCAAAAGAAAGTTTTCTCTAAAATCCTTTCCCATATTTACTCAAAAGAAAAGCAGAAAAATAATGTTGAAATCATCCCAAAGATGAAGTGGTATAGGGTCTCCAAACTCTAGATACACCTTTCCTGGCATAGGGTACACAACCCCTGGTCGATGTTTTCTTTTCCAGCATAGGATATACAACCCCTAGTTGATGATTTCTTTTCCAACGTAGGGTATACACTCCCTAGTTGATGCCGACATAGGGTACACAATCCCTAGTTGATGACTTCTTTTTCCAGCATAGGGTATACAACCCCTAACTGACGGTTTCTTTTTCCAGCATAGGGTATACAACCCCTAGTTGATGTTTTCTTTTCCAGGGTAGGGTATACAACCCCTAGCTGGTGATTTCTTTGACAGCATAAGGTATACAACCCCTAGCTGATGTTTCCTTTTCCAACGTAAGGTATACACTACCTAGTTGATGCCGAAATAGGGTATACAACCCCTAGCTGATGATTTGTTTTCAAGCATGGGGTATACAAGCTGATATTTTCTTTTCCAACGTAGGGTATACATTCCCTAGTTGATGCCGACATAGGGTATATAACCCCTAGCTGATGATTTCTTTTCCAGCATGGGGTATACAACCCCTAGCTGATGTTTTCTTCTCCAACGTAGGGTATACACTCCCTAGTTCATGCCGGCATAGAGTATACAACCCCTAGCTGATGATTTCTTCTCCAACGTAGGGTATACACTCCCTAGTTGATGCCGGCATAGGGTATACAACCCCTAGCTGGTGATTTCTTTTCCAGCATAAGGTATACAACCCCTAGCTGATGATTTCTTCTCCAACGTAGGGTATACACTCCCAAGTTCATGCCGGCATAGAGTATACAACCCCTAGCTGATGATTTCTTCTCCAACGTAGGGTATACACTCCCAAGTTCATGCCGGCATAGAGTATACAACCCCTAGCTGATGATTTCTTCTCCAACGTAGGGTATACACTCCCTAGTTGATGCCGGCATAGGGTATACAACCCCTAGCTGGTGATTTCTTTTCCAGCATAAGGTATACAACCCCTAGCTGATGATTTCTTTTCCAGCATAGGGTATACAACCCCTAGCTGATGTTTTCTTTTCCAGCATAGGGTATACAACCCCTAGCTGATGATTTCTTCTCAAACATAGGATATATACTCTCTAGTTGATGCCGGCATAGGGTATACAACCCATAGCTGATGTTTTCTTTTCCAGCATAGGGTATATAACCCCTAGATGATGATTTCTTTTCCAGCATGGGGTATACAACCCCTAGCTGATGTTTTCTTCTCCAACGTAGGGTATACACTCCCTAGTTCATGTCGGCATAGGGTATACAACCCATAGCTGATGATTTATTCTCCAACATAGGGTATACACTCCTTAGTTGATGACAACATAGGGCATACAACCCCTAGCTGATGATTTCTTTTCCAGTATAGGGTATACAACCCCTAGCTGATGATTTCTTTTCTAGTATAGGGTATACAACTCCTAGCTGATGATTTCATTTCCAGCATACGGTATACAACCCCTAGCTGATGTTTTCTTTCCCAGCATAAGGTATACAACCCCTAGCTGATGATGTTTTTTCCAACATAGGGTATACAATCCCTAGTTTATGATTTGTTTTCCAACATAGGGTATACAATCCCTAGTTGATGATTTTTTTTCCAACATAGGGTATACAATCCCTAGTTTATGATTTGTTTTCCAACATAGGGTATACAATCCCTAGTTGATGATTTTTTTTCCAACATAGGGTATACAATCCCTAGTTTATGATTTCTTTCCCAACATAGGGTATACAATCCCTAGTTGGTGATTTCTTTTCCAACATAGGGTATACAATCCCTAGTTGGTGATTTCTTTTCCAATATAGGGTATACAATCCCTAGTTGATGATTTCTTTTCCAACATAGGGTATACAATCCCTAGTTAATGATTTTTTTTCCAACATAGGGTATACTATCCCTAGTTGATGATCTTTTCCAACATAGGGTATACACTCCCTCGTTGATGCCAACATAGGGTATACAATCCCTAGTTGATGATTTCTTTTCCAACATAGGGTATACAACCCCTTGTTGATGATCTTTTCCAACATAGGGTATACACTCCCTCGTTGATGCCAACATAGGGTACATAATCCCTAGTTGATGATTTCTTTTCCAATATAGGGTATACAATCCCTAGTTGATGATTTCTTTTCCAACATAGGGTATACAATCCCTAGTTGATGATTTCTTTCCCAACATAGGGTATACTACCCCTAGTTGATGATTTCTTTTCCAACATAGGGTATACAATCCCTAGTTGATGATTTCTTTCCCAACATAGGGTATACTACCCCTAGTTGATGATTTCTTTTCCAACATAGGGTATACAATACCTAGTTGATTTTATTTTCCAAACATAGGGTATACACTCCCTAGTTGATGCCGACATAGGGTATACACTCCCTAGTCGATGATTCTTCCAACATAGGGTCCCACTCCCTAGCAGACACCGGCATAACCTGGTGATCTTTTTGACAACAACATAACATGTTGATCATCTCTTGACACTGGCATAACCCAGTGATCTCCTTTTCCCCAGGCAGCAGCATAACTTGTTGACTCATCCAGACACCGGCATAACCTGGTGATCTTTCTGACAACAACATAACCTGTTGATCATCTCCTGACACTAGCATAACCCAATGATCTCCTTTTCCCCAGGCAACAACATAACCTGTTGACCTTTCCAGACACCGGCATAACCTGGTGATATTTTCCTGACAATAGCATAACCTGTTGATCATTTCCTAACACTGGCATAACCCAGTGATCTCCTTTTCCCCAAGCAACGGCATAACCTGTTGACCTTTCCAGACACCGGCATAACCTGGTGATCTTTCCTGACAACAGCATAACCTGTTGATCATTTCCTGACACTGGCATAACCTAGTGATCTTGTTTTCCCGGCAACAACATAACCTGTTGACCTTTTCCTAGACACCGACATAACCTGGTGATCTCTTTCTTGACAACGGCATAACCCATTGATCCTTCCCCAGACACCGGCATAACCTAGTGATCTTTTTCTTGACGACAACATAACCTGTCAATTCTCTTCCAACATAGGATCTCCAACCCCTAGTTGATTTTACCTTTGGGCATAGGGTATCCACTCCGTAGTCTACAATAACTCCGGGTACACCATTCCTGACCTTTTATTGCTTTCCATAATAAAATAACATAGATTTCATTGCCATAACTCACGAAATTTACATAGTGAAAACTGGGGCAGAAAATTTCGTTTGTTTTTTTTCTTGATTTTGCAGATTACACTTTAGGACAATGGATTCGAAGCAGGGAAGACTTGGACTATTCAAAACGAGATTGAAGTCATCCGTTCTGTATATCCTGCCTTGATCCGGAGGACAAGAAGATGAAACCAGCATCTACAGCTAACAAGCATCAACGTTGAAATTTAAACTCTGCATGAAGACCATTCAAGAATCAAGATCAAGCTTCAAAAGACTCATAGATATGAATCTTGTAACTCATAGCTGATAGACTTAGTTAGTCTTTTTTTTAATTTATTTTGATTTTGATGTAAGAATGGGACCGCGGACCGGAACCTCGACGGAACGGAATCTCGCTCGACTCTCGAATTCATCACTCCATCACTCCAAAACTTCCAGACCTACACCGACCTGATTCCTTTATAGCCAAGGATATGTAGGCAACCTCCGAACCAAGGTTCGGTCAAACTTTTTTCAAAATTCTTCCAAATGGAGTACCAAACGGGTAAAAATTGCTCGTAGTTGCTCACTTTATCTTTGCCCGAAAACTCTTCATGTTCTGGAGCAAAGAGGGGCAGCTGTGAACACCCAATTTTTGCCCCACATGGAATTTACTCCTAAAAAGTAACCAAAGAATAATTTTAGTAAATAAATAGCCTAGCCACACAAGAAATGGAATTTAAATTAAAATTTGAGTTAGAGTGGTTAATATTACAAACATTGAAGAAGTGAAAGAAGAGGTTAGTTTTTGTTAAAACTAGGCTAGTCCATTTCCCTAACCTACCCATCGGCCCAATATCCCCTCATCTCTAAAATATAACCTAATTCCCTCATGTATATAAAGAAGAACTAAAACCTAATTTTAAGGGACTACTTTTACACAATAGCAGTTGTTTCCCAAAAAGAAGAGATCTGTTGCTCGACAGCCTCTCTCTCTCTCATAACACAAAAGCCGCCACCCTCATTTAGAGGTCTTGAACTCCACACATACTCATAGAAATAGGAGCATCATCTTTTTGAACCAAAAAGAAGAGTCAGCCGTAGCGACAAGGACTCTTTCTTCAAATACCTCCATTAGAGCTCAAGTTTCAACCTTACTCCACCTCAAAACCTCCATCGAGTCATCCTTATACAACCTCGAAACAGTCCGAATCTCAGCGATTCACCTTCTCCAACCTCCGATCCACCTCAATTTAGCTCAAAATTTCACCCAAAATGAGTTGAAAAACAATCACGAAATGGAGCCAAGAATGCATACTAAATTTTCTGAAAATGAAAATGAAAAAAACTGCTCAAAAACCTAGCTGAAAAACACCATGTAAACCAGATGTAAATCACTATTGTACTAGCTGAAAAATACCATGAAAAGCAACTCCGAGATAACTCCAGCGGTTGAGGTCTAGCTTAGGTCGTTTCGTGGTTGTCGTTCGAGTTTTCCTGTCCGGGTTCGCGTTTCCTGTTCGAGTATTGTCGTTGTTTCAGCGGATTTTTCTGTAAGAACTCTTACTCTTTTCACTTTGAATGGGAGACCAGTATGCGACATATTTGACCAGTATGCAAAGAAGTTTACTCATCTATTTGATTTAAGTTGTTTGCACTATACAGAATATGATGAATCAGGGAATTGGTGTTTATCTATATTAACTTAAACCTCTAATTTTTTTTAGCATTATAAAGATACATATATGTTAAGTTTGTTGATGTTATACACTCAATAGTTTTGCAGGTGAGTTGGTTTATTCTTCATTGATTTGGCTACTCTAATTTGGCATTATCTTACTTTAGCAACATATTCTGAAAAATGTTACAAGTTTAATATTTTGTGCATTAGTAGCTGACTAGCTTGTGACGAGTGAATGTTGATTAGTAAATCATCGTGACTATGAGTACGGTTCCCGTGTCATACGTCATAGATACGTAATTCCCAAAATTTGAGTGCACGCTGGCGTGATATAGTTACGGGCTCCAAATTAAGATCGAAGTATGCGTTCGCGCAACTTTGGACCAAATAGTCTCAATAATAAAATTTTATTAATTGTGTACACGTACGCGTGACACGAGTACATTTTTTTTATGAATATTCATAGAAATACTTTTAGGCACGGATTTTAAACTACTATCGGGATTGCGTACATGTTCGCGTGACATGATCCCAATTTTCAAATAAATCAAAGGTACGCATTTGCGCGAGTTTGGCTATTTTTTAAATAGACCAAATGTCTTGAATTATGTACACGTACGCGTGACATGATTTTTGACACACCAAACTAAACGGGTATACGTACGTGTAACTCCTATTAAGACAATTCTTTAATTACAAATAATCAAGTAATTAAAAGCGGTAAAAATATAAATGCACATAGGTATTAAAATCGTAATTAAACGACCGTGCTAGAACCACGGAATTTGAAAGTGCCTAACACCTTCTCCCGGGTTAATAGAATTTCTTACCCGGTCTTCTAGTTCGCAGACTTTTTGAAACGGAGTCAAAATTTCCTCCATTTGGGATATTAAAAATAAATGGTGTCCCAGAACACCGTAAAAAATCCTGTTAGTGTTTCTGAAAACAAATAAATCCCAAAATCGAATAATGTCACTTAAAGTGGAAAAACTCTCTTATTACCCTTACCGGGTGAAAAAAGAGGTGTGACAATAAGATGGTGATGTCACAGTCTTTCAACAACTCCAACCATCTCCTCTGCCTCAAATTCAACTCCTTCAGCTTGAACAAGTATTGCAAACTCTTGTGATCCGTGAACACCTCACAAGACACGCCATATAAATAATGCCTCCAAATCTTCAACGCGTGAACAATGGCTGCTAAATCCAAATCATGAACTAGATAATTCTTCTCATGGACCTTCAACTGACGTGAAACATAGGCTATAACATTGCCATCCTACATCAAAACTGTGCCAAGTCCAATCCGAGAAGCATCACAATACATAGTATATGGTCCTGAACCTGTGGGCAAAACCAACACCAGTGTCGTGGTCAAAGTTGTCTTGAGCTTCTGAAAGCTCGCCTCACACTCATCTAACCACCTGAACTGGGCACCCTTTTGAGTCAACCTGGTCATAGGGGCTGCAATAGATGAAAATCCCTCCACAAACCGACGATAGTAACCTGTTAAGCCCAAGAAACTCTGAATCTCTGTAGCTGACGTAGGTCTAGACCAATACTTGACTGCTGAAATCTTCGTGGGATCCACCTGAATACCCTCTGCTGATACAACATGACCCAGGAATACAACTGAGCTCAACCAGAACTCACACTTAGAAAACTTAACATACAGCTGACTGTCCTTCAGAGTCTGAAGAACGACTCGAAGGTGCTGCTCGTGCTCCTCCCGGCTGCGGGAATAGATCAGAATATCATCAATGAAGACAATCACGAAGGAATCCAAATAAGGCTTGAACACTCGGTTCATCAAGTCCATAAAAGTAGCTGGGGCATTTGTCAACCCGAATGACATCACTATGAACTCATAATGCTCGTACCGAGTGCGAAAGGCTGTCATAGGGACATCGGATGCCCTAATCCTCAATTGGTGGTAGCCAGATCTCAAATCAATCTTCGAAAATACCTTGGCACCCTGAAGCTGATAAAAAAAATCATCAATTCCCGGCAATGGATACTTGTTCTTGATGGTAACCTTCTTCAATTGCCGATAATCTATACACATCCTCATCGACCCATCCTTCTTCTTAACAAACAACACTGGCGCACCCCCAAGGCGAGACACTAGGCTTAATGAAGCCTTTATTAAGAAAATCGTGCAACTGTTCTTTCAACTCCTTTAACTCTAGCGGGGCCATACGATATGGCAGGATAGAAATGGGCTGAGTGCCCGGAGCCAAGTCAATGCAAAAGTCAATATCCATGTCGGGTGGTATACCCGGCAGGTTTGCAGGAAACAACTCTGGAAACTCATGGACTATGGGCACAGACTCCATAGAAGGAACCTCGGCACTAGAATCACGAACATAAGCCAAATAGGCCAAACACCCATTCTCGACCATGCTCTGAGCCTTAATATATGAGATAACCTTACTAGAAGAATGACTAGGAGTCCGTCCACTCCAGTTGAGGCAACCCCGACAATGCTAATGTCACGGTCTTGGCATGAAAATCCAGAATGGCATGATAAGGTGACAACCAATCCATCCCCAAAATGACATCGAAATCAACCATATCAAGGAGCAGAATATCTACACTGGTCTCAAGACCCCCAATAACCACTACACATGAATGGTAGACACGATCTACCACAATAGAATCACCCACTGGTGTAGACACATATACAGGAGTACTCAAAGAATCATGAGGCATAACCAAATAAGGAGAAAAATAAGACGACACATAAGAGAATGTGGACCTCAGATCAAATAAAACCGAAGCATCTCTGCTGCAAACTGAAACCATACATGTGATAACTGCATCGGAGGCTTCAGCCTCAGGTCTGGCTGGAATAACATAACATAGGGGTTGGGCCTCACCCATCTGAAATACGTCCCTAGGACGGCCTCCTGCTGGCTGGCCTCTACCCCTAGTAGCCTAGCCTCCACCTCTAACTTTCTGACCTCCACCTCTAACACCTCGACCCCCACCTCTGGCTGGCTGAGCGGGTGATGGAGCACCTGGTGCGAAAACCATAGGACGAGAACCCTGGTGTTGAGAACTGCTCGAGGCTCGAGGAAAAAATCTAGAAATGTTCCTCTGATCACCACAATTATAACAAGCCCTCGGCTGCTGACCCTGAAACTGACCCTGACGACCTGAGTAACCACCCTGAAAACCCTGAATCGGCAGTGCACTGATAGGAGCTGATGGTGCACTATAGGGAAACTGATCAGAATACTTCATATGAGAACCACAACCACCTGGAGCACTGCGAGAAACCTGAAGTGCCGAATGAAATGGCCTAGAAGGATGGCCCCTACCAAAAGAATCCCTGCCTCCAGATGAAGCACCACTGAACTTGCCAAAATGACGAGGTCTCTTGTCATACCCCTAACCACCCCCTGCAACAGAACCATCTCAACTCGTCTGGCCACATTGGCTCTAGAAATAAATCTCACTCCCTGTCTCCTTGTCCATCTGCAATCTGATTGGCTGAGCTAGTCCCTCAATAAATATCCTTACCCTCTCTCGCTCGGTGGGAAGTATCATAATAGCATGTTGGGCCAAGGTAACAAATATGGTCTCGTAGAGAGTGAGGGTCATAGAGCCCTGCTGGAGACGCTCAAACTGCCTCCGAAGATCCTCTCTTTGAGTGATAGGAAGAAACTTCTCCAGAAATAGTTGAGTGAACTGGGCCCAAGTAAAGGCCAGTGATGCAACTGGTCTGGCCAAACAATTATCTCTCCACCAAGTCTTAGCGGGACTTGGCAGACGAAAGGTAGCAAAAGTCGACCCCATTGGTCTCCACTATCCCTATGTTCCGTAGAACCTCATGGTAGCTATCCAAGTAGTCCTGGGAATCTTCTGAAGATGCACCACTGTAAGTAGTAGTGAAAAGCTTGGTGAATCTGTCCAACCTCCACAAAGCATCAACAGACATAGCTGCTCCATCACCGGTCTGAGCCATAATACCCAGCTGAACTACCCCAGCTGGCTGAGCTACTGGAGTCTCAAACTGAGAAGCCAACTGCTCCGGAGTGCGAGTAGCGGAAGTTTGGGCTCCTCCCCCAGCCTGAGAGACGGCTGGTGCTGCAGGAAGCAAACCTGCCTGAGCGACACTCTCCATGAGGCTCACTAGAGAGGACCGGAGCATCCTGGAGTACTAGGGTGGCAATGAACCCCTCGGGAACCTGAGCTGGCCCAACCGGGACTGTCTGGGCAGGAACCTCATCAACAAACTCTACCTGAGGCTCCGCCACTAGGGCTACTGCTCTGGGCTGAGCTCTTCCCCTGCCTCGATCTCTAGCACGGCCTCGGCCTCGTCCTCGGCCCCTCGTAGGAGCTGCAACTGGAGACTCGGGCTGCCGATCAGTAGATGAAGAAGCACGTGTTCTCTCCATCTGCGAGAGAATAGAGCATAAATTCAGTTAGCATCTAAAATTCAAATCGCAGGACAGAGAAGAATATATGTGAAGTTATTCCTAAACTCTGCAGCCTCTGGGGGATAAGCACAGATGTCTCCATACCGATCCCTCACACTCTAATAAGCTTGTCTGTGAATTGTGAGGCCTAAGCAACCTAGTGCTCTGATACCAATTTGTCACGACCCGCATTTCCCACCGTCGGGACCGTGATGGCGCCGAACATTGAACCTGCTAGGCAAGCCAACGTAAATGTTTATTTTTACCTTATTCATTTAATTTTAGCAGATAACAGTTGATGTACAAATCAGCGAAAATAAAAGGGCGGAAGAAAACAAAGTCTAACAACTTGATTAAATACCATGACAAGAATCAAAATAACAAACCCAGAATTTGGTGTCACAACTTCACGGACTATCTACGAATACTACAAATAAGGGTTTGAACAAAAGTAAATACATTTGTTTATGGATAACTAGAACATAATACAAATGAAGTAGAAGGGGACGCCAAGGCCTGCGGCCGCCTGCAGGACTACCTCGGTATCTCCACGTGGACTGAAGGCAGCCTCCTCGCTCTAAGGTCCGTAGGGTCCTGTACCGGGATCTGCACAAAAGTGCAGAGTGTAGTATAAGTATAACCGACCCCATGTACTGAGTAAGTGTCGAGCCTAACCTCGGCGAAGTAGTGATGAGGCTAGGACACGACAGAAAACAACTTGTGCAGTTTAACAGTATACGGAGAAAATAATAACAACGAGAAATAAGCAACTAAGCATAAAGGAAAGGGAAACATGCTAAGGGGAGGAAATATCAAATAATGAAAATAACGAGATAAAACACAATTCAGATATCAATTTAAGCAACATAAATTGTAATACGAAAACAAGTGCACGGCATCACCCTTCGTGCTTTTACTCTCATCCTCACCATAAGAATCAATATATTCAGCACGACATCACCCTTCGTGCTTTTACCTCACAATATCATGGCACAACATTATCCTTCGTGCATTATCACTCATATCATGGCACGACATCACCCTTCGTGCTTTTAAAATCACAATATCTGCACAGCATCACCCTTCGTGCATTAACATTCACTCAAAATCTCACGCACGACATCACCCTTTGTGCTTTCACACTCTTCCTCACCCAAACACATCAAATGACAGTAATCCAACAAGGAAATTAACAGAGTTACAAAATAAAACCATAATGTCCCGGCAAGGGATCCAACAATGGAATTAGTACCATCCCAGCAAGGGAAAACATCTATATCAAATCTCACTTAGTACATAACTTCACATAAAAATCTTCAACTGAAACCAATACTCAACACTATTCAATATCAGGGAATTTCCACCAGCATGGATAACTATAAAGTGAAATTAAAGTATTACTTAACGAAAAACCACATAAATCACAATATTTGATTCACGGGCATGCTTGACACCAATGTATAGGTACTCGTCACCTCACCTATACATTGAACACAATACTTACACATAGCAAATAGGACACAACACCTATTCCCTCAAGTTAAGGTTAAGCCAAAAACTTACCTCGAATTCCACGACCAAACTCAAGCCTCGATTGCCGCTTTCCCTTTTGAATTTGACTCCAATTCACTTGTATCTAGACATATTTAACTTAATAACATCAATAAATGCTAAGAAATTCAATCCCAACGCTTAATTATAAGTTTTATATCATTCTTCCCAAAAAGTCAAAAATTGACCCCGGGCCCGCTTGATCAAAACACGAGGTTCGGACCAAAATCTGATCATCCATTCACCCACAAGCCCGAATATATAATTAATTCCGGAATCCGACCCCAAAACGAGGTCTAAACTCCAATTATTCAAAAAGCTCTAACTCTACCCAAATTCCCAATTTTCTACCCTTAAGAACATGATTTAGGTCTAGAAATCTAATGGGTGTTAATGGAACTTGAAGAAAATGAGTCTAAGAACACATACCTATAGTTTTGAGGGGAAATCCCTCTTCAAAAATTGCCCAAGTTTGAGTTTTTGTGAAAGAGTTATGATATTTTGAAGAAGTCCCGTTTTTGTTACTGTTTTTGAAAGACTGGGCATATGTATTATGCGTTCGCGACCAAGCCTGTGCGTTCGTGTAGTCTTCCACTCCCCTGCACTTCGCGTTCACGTCAAAGGGGACACGTTCGCACAGTGTAACGGCTAGCCAGCGCTAGCCCCCTTCCTATTCTATGCGATCACGTGAGACTGGACGCGTTCACGTAAAGCAACTTCCTAAAGCTCCGCGTTCGCGTCCTACCCTATGCGTTCGCATAAGGTAAACCTGTCCCCCTCCCAATTTGTGCAGTGCGTTCGCGTGGTTTAACATGCGTTCGCATAGAGCAAATGCTTAGACACTAGCAACAACAATAACACCAGCTTTTTCTAAGTCCAAAAGCACTCCGACGCCTATCCGAAACTTACCCGATCCCTCAAGGCTCCAAACTAATCACGTACACAACCTCAAAAACATCCTACATAATTACTTGTGCGAAAATCGCCAAAATAACATCTTAAACAACGAACTTAGCATAGAAATCAAAGAAAAATCTCAAAACTTTCAAAGTTTCAAATTTCACAAATACGGGTCCGAATCACGTCAAACGACCTCTGTTTGCTACCAAATTTTACAGACACAATTCAAATATTATATTGAACCTGTATCGAGCTCCGGAACCAAAATACGGGCCCGATACCATAAATTTTAAATATAACCAAATCTCCAAAAACTCTTATATTTTCAGTAAAATAATTTCTTTAAAAAATTCATTTCTCGGGCTTGGGACCTCGGAATTTGATTCCGGGCATACGCCCAAGTCGCATATTTTCCTACGGACCTTCCGGGACCTTCAAATCATGGGTCCGGGTCCGTTTACCCAAAATGTTGACCGAAGTCAATTTAAATTTAATTTTAAAGGCAAAACTAGCATTTTTCTCAGTTTTTCTTATAAAAGCTTCCCGGATATACGTCCAGGATGTGCACGCAAAATGAGGTAATATAAAAAGGGGTCTTCAAGGCCTCGGAACACAGTTTTTTACTTATAAAACAAGGGATGACCTTTTGGGTCATCATAAACTTTAAGTGAGTGTAAATTTACGCGTCGACTTTAGGTCTTCCTCCATATCGGATAAATTTATTGTAAGCTCACTAGGTGAAATACTAGTTATTGATATCATATACTTGATCTCCATCTAATTATACATGTTGGATCAATGAAACTAGAACTATTAATTATGATGTTTACTTGACTTAAATTAACAGTATACTCTCCATCTGAGTTAGGTCTGTTTTAATTTATTGAAGTGAATAATCTAGCATTACATGTATATGTTGCACGAATAGTTCTTTTCCCATCAAAAAATGATATTCAAGGTGCATGAATATATGTGTGTAGTACGTTTGAAATTTTCATATTAAATGGTTATATACAATTGACTAAAAATAACAGTTTGCTCTCCATCTGAGTTAGGTTCTGTTTCTTTTTGGATTGTATAATTCTTGCATTATATAATATACTTTTCATGAATGACTCTTTTCTCATCGAAATTTTCTATTAGATGCATGTATGTATAAATATTGACTGCAGTCTGAATTTTATTATTCTGTGTTTTGACTTATTATGATCTATTTAATATTTTATCTCAACTCCACAATGACTTTATGCAATTTATCATATTACTTGTTAAAATTTTCTTTTGGTAGTGATAAGACATTAGTTTAAAGGATGCAATATTTGCACCTTTTGTTAGAAGGAACTTAATTCCATTTTTTGGGCAAAATAAGAGATGGATGTTTGTTTTATTTTTCGAATAACTCTTGAGTTATTGAGCTTGATAAATATTTTATCTCTTGTGGTACATGAATGCATGGCCTTGTTATTGTACTAATGTCTCTCCTGAACATAACAATATTAGTCTATTTCCTAAGAGAATATGTTCTTCAAAATTGAGTAAAACTTATCTGTGCTCTTTTTGTCTAAATCATATTAATCTGGATAGGATTTCAAGTTGGTCAAGAATGGACCTTAAGGTTCATTGAAAATTGAGGCACTACCAACTTGTGGATCCTGTTTGGAAGGAAGTTTGACCAAAATGATATTTCCTTTGAAAGGAAATAAAGCTAGTGATAAGCAAGAATGAATCCCTTCTGATTTGTATGGTTAAATGAACATACTCGTAAGAGATAGTTTTGAGTATTTTGTGACGTTCATAAATGATTATTAAAAATATTAGTATATTTATTTGATGCACCGTAAGTCTTAATAATTTAAGTAATTCAAGATTTTTAAGACTTGAAACAGAGAAGCACCAAGGAAATATATTAAGTTACTGCAATTTGATTGTAGTGGCGAGCATCTCTCTAAAGAGTTCTTTTGTTGCTTATCATAATAAGGGATTACATCTCAATTGTCTACACTGTAAAATCCATAATAGAGTGGTATGGCAGAAAGAAGAAATAAGTCTCTTTTTGACATGGATAGATTAATGAAGTGTTATTCAGATTTACGTTATTCGTTTTTGGAATATTTCCTAGAAACTGCAAATTACATTCTGAATATAGTTTCTTCTAAGTTAGTACCTTTGACATCTATAAAACTATGGATTGATATAAGCTCAGCACTTGGCATGTTCAGATATAGAATTGTCCAGCACATATGCTTGAAGGAAAAGCGGATATATAAGTTGAAACTAAGAATGGATAGGTGCATATTTATTGAATATTCAAGAAAACGAATGGAGTTTTATTTTATTGTCCTAAAGAAAATAAGACAATTGTTAAAATAAATGAATTTTTCTAGATAAAGACTGTTTAATAAACCATGTTCCTAGAAGTAAATTATTTTTACAGGAACTGGGCAAAGAAATAACTAGATGTTCAAGAACATCAAAACCCACATGTCCGAATTGATTTTCCATTGAAGTTAAGTAGTGGGAGAATGTTAATAGACATGACTTTATCGAGTTGGAGCGACGTTTGAATAGTGAACACTATAGTAAGAAGTCGCTAATATTTCAATGCCGTAAGGTAATGAAGGTAATATTAGTAGTACTTCGTCGTAGTGGGAGAATACTAAGGAAACTCATAGTTTTGTATACACTCTTGGGATAGTTTCGGTAACAGGATCCCTGAAGGGTCTAATACCAAACTAGATAGTTACGAAAAACCACTATTAGACAAATATTGCATCAGAAATAACTTGGCAAAATTCTTTAACAAAACCTTATTTTTGTGTAGACTTTTAATAGTCATGTAAAAGAATGCCTGAGAAAGTTGTAGATGCATGGTTATGAGTGTAAGTGGGAGATTGTTGGGGCATATACTATTAACCATTCATTTAAATATAGTATATTCTAGCAATTATCATGGTTAAAAGTCTAAGTGGGAGATTGTTGGGATATATACTATTAACCATGGATTTTGGTTTGGATATAGTATTTATTATGGAATAATTATTTATTCAATTTTAATAAAGTTTTAAATGGACCATATATTAGTATGTGTCCTTTGCTTCTTGTAATTATTAAGTAGATCTAATTGGTGACGCAATTCATATTCTTCTTTTCTACTGTTTTTAACAATAGTCTTCTTCCTAATGATATTCATTAAGAAACTAGTGTCAGACTTAGACTTCTCAGGTTTTTACTAACATGGCTCTGATACCAATTAGGTACCTTTGAAAAAATTGGTTTAAAACAAGTAGTTAAAACTACTGAAGAGACTATCACTGTAGATAGTGACCATGCTACGTTCAGGTTATTATCTGAAAATGATTTAGCCCCTTATAGGGACTCACATAGATTTATACATATAGGCTTAATACAAGCCGCCTTTAAGCCACTTACTTTAAGAGGCTTACCTGAAAGCTTCATTGCAGCTCTCAGAGATGGTTGAAATCAAAACTGGAAAAAGTCGTTTATAGGGACTGTGCAAATCAGTTTGGCTTATGGTCCTGTTTATTTCAATACTTATCCTAATTTGCAGATTTCTCTTAACGATGAGAACTCTTTAAATGCTTTAATACTTAGCATTAAATTACATGGTTATGATTATTTGCCTGGTACAGAAGTTATATGCATCTGTTATAGGATTTATTTCAAACCGTTATATACTCTGAATCCTATGTGCAAGATTATGGATTTTAAAAATGAAACTATTCTTATAGAAACCAACTTTGGGAAATCCAAAGTAACTACCAGAAGACCTATCAAATGGGATGAAATTGATTTTCCTAAAGAATGGGTCATAGAGGAAGCAGTTGCACCTCGAAATACTGGTAATACTGAGGTTACAGAAATAGAAAAACCTCAGATGGTACTATTAAAATCAGGTTCAATGAACCCATTAAAAATGATAATTACAGTTTGTCATCTAGATTAACTAGATCAAACTCTTCTTATATTTCTCCAATTGATTATGTGGTGGACTTTCCTTCAAGAACTTCCACATTTCAGATTAGAGAAAATAATAGAGTTAATAATATTAGTATTAGCAGTGATAATATTGTGAAGATTGATCCAGATCTTGAACCTAATGCATCCGAAATGGATTTTTCAAATGGTGTTAATAATGATTGAAAACCAAATAGATTTTAGTCCGGGTTCACTGGCAAGAAAAATGATTTTAGAATAATTTTTAAAATCCAGATAGGCTGTTTTCAGAAAATGGTTTCATGAAAACATGACAAGTGAATTAATTCAATATTTTAGACATGATTTTTATGAGGATATTAGCAAGAAAAATAAAATTATTGCTTTTGTTCCATGGTTTATGTCTAAACATGTTTATAACTATATTTCTGTGTTAGAAAGAGATTATACGCTCACTAACGGTAATATTGTTAATTATGTTTTTCCACCCCAGCAATCTTTTCATATAGGGGAAAAAGATAAAATTATTTATTACATGACTTTTTCAAAAATATTTGAAAATGATGTTGCTGCTATAACAGCAAAAAATTTGAATACCATGCTCACCCAGAATAACTATACTAATATGTATGTTAGTATCTTGGGCGAACAGGTTACAAAGGTTCACGAGAAATTGGACAAGCTAATAGCTGAAGTCCAAAAAATTTCAACAGAAGGATGTTAAAGGTAAAGAGAAAATCACTACTATAAGTATCCAACCACCTCCTGAAGTAAAAGACTTTAAATTAAAAGGTCTTGATGACTTGAAAGAACTTCTTAATAAGAAGTTTGGCGAATTTAAGGCTAGCCCCTTAACATTAGAGCATAAACCTGATAAAAGTAAGGGACTACAGGTAGAAGATGAGATTGATAAAATCTCTGGAAAAATATGCTTGCAAACCTTACCAAAAAATGTTTTATTATCCTAGACCAACCCCTCAAGATGTCCTAATAGAAGAACAGGACAATGACTACTACCATCAAGGATATAGTGGGTCCGATATCTATGAGTGGAATATAGATGGTCTTGCTGAAAGACAAATCTATACTATAGTACATAGAATGCTTATGTACAACACTATCTACAAGGTTAATAAGAATTCAAAAAAGGCAATTATAGAAATGATTATTGCCGGTTTTACTGGTAAGCTCAAAGGCTGGTGGGATAATTATCTTACTCATGACCAAAGGCATCAAATAGAATGCCACCAAAACTGAGAAGATAAGACTGTCCAGAATTCATTCTACTCTTTAGTCATGAATATCATAGAACACTTTTCTAGAAGATGGTCTGATAATAGTGAGACCATTAGGACAATGTTCCAGAATCTAAGGTGTAAACTCCTTACATCTTTCAGATGGTATAAAGATGTTTTCTTATCCAGAGTGATGGAATTACCAGAAAGTAATAGCACTCATTGGAAGTCCAAGTTCATAGATGGACTCCCTCCCTTATTTGCTGAAAGGATTCGAAAGGTCCTTAGAGGTACATGGATGAGTATAAATTATGATGCTTACTCATACGGTAAGCTCTTTAGTGTATGCACTCAGGAAGGTTTAGCCCTATGTAATGAAATCAAGCTAAACCGACAAATAAAGAAACATCGTCTCACTGAGAGACAAGAATTAGGAGAATTTTGTGAACAGTTTGCCATTGACATTCGGTCCAATAGAAAGAAATCCCATAAGAAAAAGGATTTCAAAAGGAGAAAGGGTTCGCCAGAGAAACAGCATGAAAACACCCAAAGAAGAAAGGCTTTTCATAAAGCCAGAAAGGGTTTTGTTAAATCAAAAAATCCTCAGGCCTGTTACAAATACGGAAGGATAGGCCATTATGCAAAAAATTGCAAAATCAAGGACAAAATCAAAGAACTTGATTTAGATGATAATATCAAAGATTCTCTTTATAAAATTCTCCTAAATTTTTCTTCGGAGAATTCTGACAATGAGTCATCTACTAGTGAGGATTTACGAGTCCTTCAAGAGGAATATTATATTTCATCCTCTGAAGATGAGCAAAAGTTCTATGAAGAAGGACACTGCTCAAATCAGTGTTGTAGTACTGATGACAATCTTTTTTTATATCTACTCGTATTTTGCAGATTTAAAAATCAATGTCTTGACCAATGATAGCATTATTGAGCTATTGAGGGTTATTAAAGACCCGGAATTACGGTCCCAGTTAATTGACAAACTTCCTACAAATTATGAAGTAGGAACAGGTGTGGAAGGCATTCCTTCCCAAAAAGGACCTTACACAATGTCAGAGATCAGAAATCTGGTGAAAGGGAAATCCCAGCCTGATAGGTTGGCTACTGTCCAAGATTTAAGCACTGAGATAAATTATCTCAAGAAAGAAATCTCGGAATTAAAGGCTTCAAGCGTAGCCTTAGATAAAAGAATTTTCAAAATAGAAAATTCTGAGAAAGATATCAGTATCAAGAATAATGATATTGTTGCAAGTTCTTCAGAAAATAATATTGCTCATACTTTATTAGCAGCCATAGACTTTTCTGAAGAAGAATTTCTGGAAAAACTCGAATATTTTATCACCAAAAGTTTTTAATAAAAATAACTCTTTTAATCGACTACAATTTCAAAAAATAGTTTATTGCTTTATTTGATAGTGGAGCAGATTTAAATTGTGTAAAAGAAGGAATAATACCTTCCAGATATTTTCATAAAACCACTCATCGTCTGAAAAATGCTAGTGGTGGTTCAATGGGTATTTCATATAAATTACCCAAGGCTTATATTTGCCAACATGATATATGTATTCTGGAAAGTTTCGTTTTGGTAAAAGATATTGACAGGGATGTAATACTCGGTGTCCCATTTTTTATTAAATTAATGCCTTTTTTGTACTGAGACACAAAAGGTTTTACTGGTACTTATAATAGTAAAAGTATCACTTTTGAGTTTGTAACTGAACCTGTTCAGAGATTTTTTAATGGAATTATTTTTTATAAGATTACTTCAAAAGTCAACCAAATTGCATTTCTGAAAAATGAAATTAGTTCTTACTGTTGACCAGGATTTAAAAAATCCTAAATTAGAAGAGAAAACAAATTTTCTCAAAAACCAGTTTTCTGCTTCTATTTGTGGTGACCATCCGAATCAATTTTGGGACATGAAAAAGCATATCATAAACCTTCCTTATGAGGAAGACTTTTCTGAGGATAAAATCCCTACCAAGGCTCGACCTTGTCAGATGAACTCTAATTATTTAGAGTTATGCAAAAAGGAAATTGATTCCTTACAACAAAGGGGTTTAATAAAACTCTCAAAGTCTAAATGGTCTTGCACTGCTTTTTATGTCAATAAGCATGCTGAACAGGAACGAGGAGTTCCCAGACTAGTTATCAACTACAAACCCCTTAATAAGGTGTTGAAATGGTTCAGGTTTCCAATCCCTAATAAGAAGGATTTATTAGATAGATTACATGATGCCATCATATTTTCAAAATTTTATTTAAAATCGGGTTATTGGCAGATTCAGATATCTGAATTAGATAGATATAAAACTGCTTTCAATGTTCCGATGGGCCAATATGAATGGAATGTTATGCCTTTTGGTTTAAAAAAAGCTCCTTCAGAATTTCAAAAAATTATGAATGATATTTTCCTTCCTTATACGAATTTCATAATTGCTTATATTGATGATATTTTAGTATATTCAAAAAATATAGAATTTCATTTTAAACATTTGGATTTATTTAAGAAAATTATTTTCCAAAACGGTTTAGTAATATCCAAACCAAAAATGTTGATTTTCCAAAACAATGTCAGATTTTTAGGTCATAATATCGAACAGGGAAGAATTATTCCCATTAATAGAAGCATTGAATTCACTTCCAAATTTTCTGATATTATTACTGATATGACCCATCTTCAAAGATTTTTAGGAAGCGTGAATTATATTTCCCCTTTTATAAAGGATCTTGCTAAGGATACAACTCTTCTTTATGATAGATTAAAGAAGAATCCCAAAGCTTGGACTGACAGTCATACTGCATCAGTCAAAAGGATTAAGCAGAAGGTTGATAACCTTCCATGTTTAACTTTAGCTAATCCCACTTGGGCAAAGGTTGTGGTAACCGATGCCTCTGATATTGGTAATGGGCGAATATTAAAACAATGTTCTCCATTAGATAAACAAGAATATCTTGTTCAATTTTATTTTGGAAAATGGAATGAATCTGATGCGTGGCTAGAATTATAGTTTTAAGCATTATATACCTTACATTTTATTTGTTTTTGTGATAAAAATACACGTTATATGTGCATAATGGAGTCTATTTCATGTGTATGAATTGGAGATGGAAGCCGAGCTAAATGGGTGCATAAACATCGAAAATACGCTCAAGAGTTGAAAAGGAGTGACCCAGGCAATACCCGGGCATTTGGCCCCTAAAGCCAGACATGCGCAGGCGTTAAGGGGGCGTTTGGCCCTTAAGGCCAGGGTGACCTTGGCGTTAGCCAGGCGTTAGAACCCTAGCGCCAGGCCTGCCCTGGCGTTAAGGGGGTGTTTGGGGCTTAACGCCTGGGTACCTGGTCCAGTCAACTACGAGTTTTAAAGGTTTTAAAGTGTTTTCCGGTTAGAATAGAAGTCTCCTACACGTTTAGGGTTTACTCCAAACGTATAAATAGACCGAATAACACAACTTTGAAGGGGGGATGCCATTTTTGGAGAGAATATACACACAAGATCATTGAAGAAGCAAAGGATTATCAGTTTTCTTCATCTTAATCTTCCATTGATGCAAAGACTTATGCAATTGTTTAATTCTAGTATGAGTGGCTAAACACCTATTGTTCTGGAGTTGTGGTTTAGCCATGAATATTGTTATTCGATATTAACTTAACCTTAATTTTAATTCGCTCAATATATGGTTGTTTCTTCAATTCTGTGTTTAATTGCTTAATTGTTTGGCCAGCAATTAGGTTTTATATACTATCTATGTTATGCTTAGGAAAGCCGTATATAAAGTAGAGAAGAATTGAAGAGAGCACGATCTTAACCCTTCAGGGGAGCGGATTTGTGGTTAGGATAGGAATATACCTAGTCACTGTGCTTAATTAAACATCGCAATCTTAGTGCGTTATAATAGATTAATTTCATAGAAATATAGGCATTAATCTATTGAGAATAGGCGAGTAGTACTTCGGGAGAAGGCTACGAGAGCAATTATCGATTAATTAGAAACCATGAGTGAATTATATGAAAGGGAGAGTTAATTAGAATGCATTATGAATGGTGAACTGATCACAACCCTGGAATATTTGTCTCTATTGAATACACAACAATATTCTTGTTACTTGATAATTAGTTCATATAATCATAGTATAAATGAGTTATATTCTTGGATTTTATTTTGGCTCGATTAAATAGCAATTAGAGTGATTCAATAAGTAGTTTAAGAAAGTCCTTGTGGGTTCGACATTCGATTTAACATTATATTACTTGCTACGACCACGTATACTTGCGTGTGCGATTTGGGACCAACAGAATCCCAGAGAAATTATGCAACTGTAGCTAAAGAAATCCTTGCTTTAGTTAAATGTGTTATGAAATTCCAAACTGATTTATACAATCAGAAGTTTTTGATATAAACTGATTGTCAAGCTGCAAAGTTTATCTTTAATAAAGATTTTAAACATGATGTTCCCAAACAAATGTTTGCAAGGTGGCAAGCTTTATTAGCCCCTTTTGATTTCGAAATATTATACAAAAAGGGGTCTGATAATACCCTTCCTGATTTTCTTACAAGAGAATATTTGAACTAATAGTTCTCTTTTGACTTTTTAAGATAATGAGGCCTACATACAGACCTCCTCGGCAACGAGGAAAAGGAAGATCATCTACTAATAGTAGAGAGAATAAAATTCTCGCTCAAATAGGAAACCAAAAGCTAATTGCTGCTAACATAGCAGGAGGTAATACCGATCATCCGTTATACAAGGAATTCATAAATTATATACAATCCAAGAAAAATGAAGGTTCATCGTCTAGTGTGCCAACCTACTCCTCAGTTATATCAGAGGACAGTAATGAAAACCTTGAGGTTTAGAACCGAAAAGATACGAAAGAGTTAATAATTCTTTTGGAACAATCCGACCTAAAATGGAAGGATAACTCATGGAAATTAATGGCCAGATATTTTGATACAGCGTCATACGCTACTTCTGCTTATAAATACAGGATGCACTATGAGATTATACTCTCAAAAACAGGATCAGCTGAGATTCAACACTTTTATCCTGCAAATACAAGAAAAACTTATAGTTTTTCGAAAATTATTATCAAGAAGGCAATACCTTCAGATGAATGGTGTATTAGTACCCTCAAGGATCGAGAATATGATCATCCTGACCAAAAAGTCTCAGTTAAATTTAATTATTGGGACTATGTTGAAAGTTTTAATAAACTTTTCTTTATGAGAATCCTAATAGGAGACACTCATGGTTTATCAAGCTTTGTTCTAATATGAACAACCAGCAAATTCCAAATTGGCTCTTCAAATGGTGAAAATTATATGGTCCATCATTAAAAATACTTCCTCCTTTATTCAAGAGTTATATACTTAATGGGTAGATTTATCTCCCAAAATTACCTCCCTCCAAAAAGATAATATCTTTTATGATGGCATTGCAACTATGTACTTTATTTATTACGTATTTAAGGAAAACAACGAAAAACAAAGATGGATCTAAGATTTAACTTTGATGAGGGTTCATGTTATGTTCTTGATAACTGCTAAATTCATAGTACTATTTCAGAATTGGTTTAGAACCTAGGGTCAATTAAACTTGTTGCAACTACATTGCATCCGCCTAAGAAAATAGGAGCAAGTATATTGTCATGGGCGGCTTTCCAACCATGCCCCATGACCCCTTGGATGCGCCACGTGGCGTCCCAACAAGCCTCTCAATGCCTAGCACCACGGACGGCCCCGTGGTCTTGGCCGCGCCAAGTGACAAGCGCGCATGTGCCTCTGTCGCCCCCACCAATTTCCCTCGTGAGCGCCCAGCCACAAGCAGCTGACAACGGACCTGTTTCTACCCCTGTAGAAAACTAAGTCCTTTT
>ML374540.1:0-81584 GCA_005239525.1 Nicotiana knightiana | reverse complement strand
TATTGTATCAAGGAGGAAAAACTTCAGCACATTCTGTGCTGAAGTATTAGAAAATGAACTAAAAAACTTCAGCATCTTGTGCTGATGTTTTTCATGACAAATCTATTCTATCAAGGAGGAAAAACTTCAGCACATTCGGTGCTGAAGTATGAGAAAATGAACTACAAAACTTCAGCATCTTGTGCTGATATTTTTCATGACAAATCTATTGTATCAAGGAGGAAAAACTTCAGCACATTCAGTGCTGAAGGAGGAAAAACTTCAGCAAAGTTTTTGAAAAAACTTAACTTTAGCATATTATTAGTGCTGAAGTTAGCCAAAAAAATAAATTGTTTAGCAAAAAATTCAGCAAAACTTTAGCAAAAAATCTCAGGTATCATGAACATCAGTCAGATTCGAAAACTTACAATTTGAGTTTTTCTTTGGGAGAGGTGATCTGAGAAGAGACGGAGGATCGGTGAAGTGTTTTGTGAGAAGAGACGTACGTGATTCAAATATGAGAAGAGACGGAGCTGCATGATTTTTATATGTTATGTCTGGGGTAGAATGGTCATATTAGTGCAGATTTTTTGTCAGCTGGCTACCAAATCAATAATTTTTAAAAATAGGGTATAGGTTAAAAGGTGACTGTTATGTAGGGCATGAGTGCAAATCGCCCGACTCGTAGAATTAAGACCCAGATTTGGATCTGCGCATAGGCCCAACCTTCTTAGCTCATTACCCCCTCTAACATAGCAACACTCTCACTTCCGTTAAAAAGAAAAATCAGCCATCTCCCTTGAAAAAAAGGAGGCTCTCACTCTCATTTTGGAAACTCAGTTGTTTTTGTTTTTCCGCATTTTTCCCGAATACCCATCTTATCCATTTGGAATTTTCACAACAATGAACAAGTAGTATACATCACCCAAAAACCTTCTGCTTCATTTTGAGGTCTTCACCCGAAACCTGCACACACAAAAAACAAAAAAATAAAAATAAAAAAGGAATACACACACTCATAGGCCTAGAGATAACAGAAAGAGGAGGACGACTGGACAGAAAAGAGACACAGAACGAAAGGTCTAGGGGAAAAACAGATCTGGGAAAAAGAAAACAAAAAGGAAGGTAAAAATAAAGAGAGAAAACGAATCTGGGAAGGGAGGAGACGAGAAAAACGAGCTGCCCTCTCGTCGAATTTCCATCTTTGTAATCAACAGATCTTCATGTATTTAAGAAGGTCTGTTGTTTCCGTTTCTTTTACTACTTTGTTCTAATTATCATGTTGCCTCACGTTGTTGTTTGAATTAGTATTTAATCCATCTCCAATTTTTGTTCCATTTTTCTTTTTACTGTCATCATTTTCTTTTCCTTTTCTATCACGCCTATGCTTGACTATACTATTGTTTCCTTGATTTTCTTTATTAAATATTGATTGGTTTATTAACTTTGTGTTTTTATGCAAGAAACTTTTGTTCTAATGTAAATATCTGGAAATCAAAGAAAAATTGTTATGAGTAAGTTGAGGGTTGGGCTTTTACATTGGTTATGGGTTTGATCTTGAAACACAAGAAATTTTGGGCCTATAAGCTGAAATTGTGCCAGGCTCATTTCCTTAATAACATATTGTTAGTCCACTTTTTGAATTAGTCCATTTCCATGTTAATCTATAAGCTAGCTTACATTTTTGCCTTTCCATAATTATTTCACTTCCTGCTTTTCCACAACTATTCCCTAATTCATGACCTTTTAATAATCTCAAACTTAGGGAAACAGACAAGTTATGAACATGCGCAGTTGCTTTAGGCACGCTAAATAAATAAATCATCGTGACTATGGGTACGGTTCCCGTAGAATAGTCATGATACGTAATCCCAATCGAGTGTGCGTTTCACGTGACTCGACCATAATTTTAAATAATAATAAAAATAAACATGTTGTAAATCGCGGTTGCATTTCACATGGCGCGATTCACAATATGTACAAAAATAAACGAATGTGCGACATCGCGACTTGTTTAAATAAATTCCATAGATCTCAGAAGGTAGTTAAAAATCTATTAAAGCGGTTTAAAAAGTAAAAAATGCACAATAGCTTTTAAACATGTAATAAGTCAGATAATTAGGTCAATTATTAATAGTTGAGCGACCGTTCTAAAACCACGGAATTCGGGAGTGTCTCACACCTTCTCCTGGGTTAACAGAATTTCTTACCCGGTCTTCTGTGTTCGCTAACCAAAAATAGAGTCAATTTCCTGTATTTGGGATTTTTATTTAAACGGTGACTTGGAACTCCATAAATTATTCCAAGTGTCGACTCTGAAATAAATAAATAAATAATTCCATTTTCGATTAAGGTCACTTTAATTGGAAAAATTTCCTATCCCCTTCGGAAGAAAGGAGGTGTGACATCAATTTTCATTTTGGCACTTGTCAGCTCTATTCCATTTTGGCCTCCAACCCATTTCTTATATGTCATTTTAACACAAAAACTTTTATCCAATGTAAAAATGCAGCGCATATTTATACTTGCTTCTAATGTGTATATTGCGGTCAAACGCACACGCAAGTATACGTGGTTGTCAAGTAATAAAGTGATAAGATAGAGTGTCGAACCCACGAGGACTTGTTATCAATTATTAGCTAGATCAGAGTATCCTAATTATCTAAACATGGATTAAACCCCGAAAGTAGTGATGCTAACGTAATTAAACTAAAAAGAAAATAAATAATAAAGTCTAAACAAAGGAAGCACTGATTTTTATGTTATCAATGTAATGAAAACGATCTAGGGTTATGGGCTATTGAACATTCCTATTGTATTCTTTAATCGAATTAACTAACTAATTTATCTAGTTTATTGGTTGACAGGGTTAATATCGCTCGTAAGAATATGTCGAGGTCTTACTCGCCTATTCAAGCTAACCTAACGCCTATATGTCTATGGAATTAGAACTAACAAGAACGCATTTGTAATTCCTGTAAATCAACCAAACAAGGCAATCTGGTATATGTCTATCCTAAACGCGAATATGTTCCCTAATGCCCATGTTCAAGAACTTGATCTACTCAATCCTATGTGCAATCTAGAATTCTCACTTTCGAGTTCAATTATGGATTCGTAGATAGTATTCAATTGGCGATCAAGTAATCAAATAATTAAGCGTAGGATTGAATAAATAAACTAATTTGATAAATCAAGAAACCAAAATCAATATTCGAATAACAATAATCATGAAAGAACCACAACTCTAGAACGTGAAGTTTAGCTCCACATGAACATGGTAGCCAAGCAACAAATCAAACAAAGAAACATAAAAATTACTAAGTTTGGTGGAAGAAGATGAAATCCGGCCTCCACGGAGGCTCCTTGCTCTCCCTAGGTCGATTCCCCTTCAAAAAGTGTGGTCTCTACCTAAAAGAGGCGTTTTTGGCTTATACATTGCGTAAAAAAATCGTGGGTCAAAGTTTCCCTTTTTCATTTTCAAATCAGCTTGAGGGATTGATGCTAGGGTGGATGCGTGTCGGCCTAAGCTTCAACTCCTCAGCATCGCATGCTGGTGTGGATGCTTCGCATCCACCCTCTGTTCCTCCATCCCTGTTGTGCCCAGGTGCGGATGCTAAGGTGGATGTCTTCTCCTGACTTCACTGCTAAGGGTGAACCAACGTAACTAGCCTTTTTTGCAAGGTTGGATGTGACGCATCCACCCTTTTCTCCTATAGCCGGAGCATCTTTTCTTCATAATTTTACACTCCAAACATCCTAAATCATCACATACAACTTAATTAGTCATAAAACCAATAAATAACCCATGTTGGGCATTCTAAACACGAAATAGCACCAAAAAGCGATTAAAACACGGGTAAAATAATATTAAAACATATAAAAATATGCCTATCATCGGAATAACAACCATCCAACTAGATTTGGACACTTGTTTTTTTATCCTTATCAATTGGGTTTAACCCAAATACTCGATTCGGTAAATTATTTACCCTAGGTCGGTTACCCTAATATAAAAATCCCTTATTTTCTCTAACTCCGAAAGTCGTATGTCCTAATCCCACTCCCCAAGTCACTAGCCTTTGGAGATGAAATCATCGATTACTGAAAGATTCTTCATCATATAATGACGAGAATCATATTTTTATAAATTAATTCTTCATATTTCGATATACAGTTATTAGTTACGGGTATTTTGGGGAGTAACCATTGTTCATTGTCGTGGTTCTTGTACTCGAGGCGAAGCCTGAATTTAAAGTTTATGAGTTTGAGATTTTAGTTCTTTTAAATTACTGGATTCAAAACTAACAATTTTTATATATTCCGTGAATTTCAAAAGACAAATATAGAACCTATACAAAAGTTATTGGGTTCGGCCTAACCTGTAAGCGGAGGTCTAGCTCTGCCCCTACTGATAATTTCCATTTATCTATGCATTAAAGTTTTTACTTTTTGTGTTTCTGGTCGTTTGAGAATTGGAGACATGTGTTTACTTGAAAAATTCAAGCTTCGGATGAAGGTCTGGATTTGGCTTATTGATATTACTAAATGAATAAACGAAAAAAAGAATAAATAAAGGAACTGCAAAAAACCAGACTTTGAAGCCATCATGGAGATGAAGAGCGAAATAGAAAGAAAATAAAGGATTATTTTGAAGAAGAGATGAAAGAAATAATGGGGGAGGGGGATGGGGATCTAAACAGAATTTAATTATATTTTTATGGCCTTTTATTATCGTTAAAATAAAGTATGACGCACCTATTAAGTGAGAAAACTCAAACGATGTGACAAGTCAATTATTTTTTTGTGTGTAAAATGACACAAAAAAAATGAGGTGGAAGTGCCAAAATGACCAAAATAAAAGTTGGTGTCAAGTTAAAGGGACTATTTATATATTTGGCCTTAAGCAAATTATAATTACGTATGATAATTACGCTTTAAACTATAGTGCTTTACTAAAATTCCTAAGAAACAAAGCAAAAGGAAAGTTGCTTGGCCGTTCCTATGCACACTAGCGTTCAAACTATTCTAACATAAGAAAATCTAACAATATTCTAACCATGTTGTATCACTTTGGTAACAATATTCAGGCACTGTTTTATTTTATTTTTCAATTTTCCATAACGTGAAAGATAGGGGAAAAAGAGAGGAAAAGAAACAATAAAAATTAAACACATACCAATAAAATAATAGGTTGTAATCGCTATCACTAAACTATAAGGGAACGTTTGTTACGATGGATAAAGCATATATTTCAGAAATAAAAATTTAATATCACTTTATCTCTTGTTTGGTTACTAATCTTAAGATAAATAATTATAGGATCAAATATATTACAAGGATAAAATACATGTAAGAGAGGGTAGAATAATAATCCATGATGAGTTATCCAAGCAGTAAAAGTGACAATCGTAGGATTAATATCAGAATAATTAAGCTCGTTACAATCAATTTAAAGTAACTAATCTCAATCTAACATATCTTCGGACCAAACGATCCCTAGATTTACACAATTATTCATTTGATTTATTTTAGGACCAATGAATCTCCCAAAAATCTCCAAAACGTTGTCACCATTTTTTGGTCAATTTTTCAAAATATTTCAAGGAATAGAAGTTTCTTCACAACGTGGGCTGCAGACAGCTTGTCTATAAAGGCGGCGGCTATTTTTATTCTAAGCCGTCTTTGGTCGGCTTTTGTTTTAAATTGTCTATTATTTCCCCTTTTTTTTTATTGGTCAAACTTTATCTTATCCTATCATTATTAATATAAGAATAGTTTTTATTTTATTTTACCATTGGATATAATAATTTTCTTTTACTTTACTTTTACAATAAGCAATTCAATCGTTTACTTTAACATGAAAGGTTATTATTCTAGATTCCTTTCCTTTGCTAAAGGGATCATGAACTTAACTTCTTCTTTTTCTTTTTTTTTTTCTTTTTTTAATGTTAGATAAATTCAATACCTCTAATTAAGGGCAAGAGGCTCATGTTAATTTTAGAATTGAGGCATCCAAAATAATAAATAAATATCAAAGAATGTTAATCTAATACAACAGAAATTAAACTCTAGCAATGAAAAAAAATTAATTTTACCACTATATAACAAATAAAAGAAATATATATCATACACCATTTATGCCATGTTAATTTTCGAATAGAGGCAACCAAAATCCAAAATAATAAATAAATATCAAAGAATGTTTATCTAAATGAACAAAAGAATTTTACCACTATATATAACAAAATAAATGAAATTATGTATAAAACCAATCTCATACACCTCTAATTACACATAAATCATAAATAACACACATCTTAATTTTTTCTTCCAATAATAATTATCATAATCCAGCATTTCTCTGTGTATTATTATTAGTAACAACAGAAGCAGAAAAGGGAGCAGGAGCAGCAAACCGAGAAGAGAAATTACGAAAAAGCCCATCATCATTTTCTACAGCTTCACCTCCTTCATCAAAGTTAAGAGCGTAACTATCAGAATCATACTGAAACTGCTGGCCCTTAGATTTCTTGGAATTACAATATTTCCCCATCTTCCTAACAAAATTCTTCCATTTTGGTCCAGCTACAAGTTCTGAATATTCCTTTAATTCTTTCATCTTTGTCATCATCCATGAGTCTCTGTCTTCACCTTGTTGTAATAGTGAATTTGCTTCACCTTCTTTTGATTGAAAACAGGGGAATCTGAAACAGCCACAAAAAAGTGAAGGTTCTTCTTGGTAAAAATAGTTTTCTGTTCCTTCTTGGGTATTTTCTCTAATGGGTGAATAATTGTTGTTCATCATCTTCTGTTTAATTTTCTTGAAAATTTCAGCAATAAGTTGAGCTTGGTGTCAGTGTTTTTGGGTTTTGGTTGGGTTGGGTTGGGGGCCGGGGGGATTATTGGTAGGTATATATGTGTATATATATGTTTAATTTTCTTGAAAATTCAGCAAAAAATTGATCTTGGTGTGTTTTGTTTTTGGGGGTTTTGGGGTGGTGGGGTGTGGGTGTGGGTGGGGGGAGAGGAAGAAAGATTAGTGGTGGAAGATGAAGGAAAAAGGTGGGTATATATATGTATATTGGTGTATGTATATGTTTAATTTTCTTGAAAATTCAGCAAAAAAATTAATCTTGGTGTGTGTGTTTTAGAGGTTTTGGGACGGTGGGGTTTTAGGTTTGAGGGGCGGGGGTGTGGGTAGGGGGAGAAGAAGAAAGATTAATGGTGGAAGAAGGAGAAAGATGGTGGGTATATATATTGTATATTGGGTGTATATGTAATATGGGTGCGTGTGTTTTTGTGCGGAGAGACGGCACAGAAAGAACAAAGAAAAGACAGAGAAATGAGGTAGTTGATGATTTTTCTTTTGACTAGTAAAGGTTGATTATTTTCAGCAGTTATATGATTTTTCTGGTCAATTCTGGAGTTTAAAATAATTGTTATTGTTATTTTATGAGGATACTTAAGGGGTTGTACTTGATATTTTCTTTTATGATAAATTAGATGATGTAACCATATGATGTACGGGTCCAAAAAAAAATTTTGTTCTCTTTATTTTCTTCATTTTAATATTTTCTGGTCTATTGTTAATTACACAATTTTTATGTCATTAGGGAAAAAAGAAAGAAAATAGGCTTTTGTGTAATAACGTATAGAATCACGATTACTTCTATTGTTATTTATCTTTTGCATTATGTGTATTTTAATTTTTCTGAAATTGTATTACTATACTAATCACTATGTAATACTCGTCGAAGTTTGATATTTTATTACACAATGATTAGATAATAATTCAAGTACAATTTAAATTATTTTCACATAGGGTCTACACTTTTTTATTTTTAAAACTTTTGCACCACCAAACTTAAAATTAATACTATAAAAATTTGTGATTTATTTTTCTCATCGTTTAAATTGATATATAGTTTTATTCTTTTAGTATTTTTAGTTGTGTTGATGTATTATTTTTTTCTTTTTATACTAATCAGTTAATTTTATCCCCAAATAGTTGGTGAAAAGGTATTTTTTTGGCTCTTTAAAATAATAATCGTTATTTTTAATTATTAAGAATTTTTAACAAGAAAATTTGTATTTTATTCTAGTTTAATGACATAATATTAAAAATAAAGCAATCTCTCTATCACTCTAAATAATAAATACTTAATTATTACCTTAATAAATAATATTTTGTTCTAGTATGTTACCATAGTATTTTTAATCAGGTGAACATTTGAATTATAAAATTATCAAAAAGATATTTTTTCTAGGTAAAAGTACTTATTGAAAAAATAATAATAATAACAATCAAGTAATGCATTTAAAGAAGATAATGAAGGTTGAATGAAAAATGGGGTTCACCGAAGAATTTAGTAGTATGACCACTAATAATAGGCTAGATTCATGTAGTATCAACCATTTATGCCCTAACTTTACTATGTTTCACTGTTCTAGGAAGGTTAAATAACGAAAAAATGGCTCTAATTATGAATTTTATGTTTTGCAGGAGCAAGTCGTGATTATGAGGACATAGGACAGTGTTTGAAGCCAAATTAAAGCAAGGAAAGCCCCTCAGAGCTGAGTGCGTGTGAAAGAAGAAAGAAAAGAAGAGATAAATAGATGATCCACTCTAGCGTGGCCCAAGCGCGGTCGTAGCGTGACTGTGCTAGTCCAGGAAGCAGCGACAATTTAAAACGCGATTAGCGCAGCCCATGCGCGGTTTGAGCGCGGCCGCGCTAGTTACTCCGAAATCCGGTAATTTTAAGGGTAAACTTGGAAGTTTATGGGCAATTTCACTTAACCTATAAGAGGTCCAGCTCGCCCAAAAAGAGGATATCAAGGGTTTTTATAGTTTTGTTCAAGGCAAGAAGAGACAAGAGGCAAGGAGAAAAATTTGGCATCGAGTTCTACCTTTCTTCCTTTTGTTTTTATCATTCATGATGAGTTTTGTTATTGTTATTATGAAAACAATTATGAGTAGCTAAATTATTTAGTCTAGGGTTTTGATGGAACCTGTTGAGGATGAACTTTTTGTTGTGTTAATATAGTTTACGCAGTTTAATCTCTATTTGTTCAACTACGTTTCAGTTGTAGTTAATTGATATGATCCTCAATTAGTTGTCCCTATTTAGTATGTATTATTCGGGAGAGAGTGCATATTTAGGTAGTTGTTGAACAACACCACTCCCAAAGTATATGAGGAATCAATAACCGAGGGTTTAAAGGTGGGATTAGGGATAGCGAAAACTTGGGTGCGATCTAAGTGAGCTGTAATAAAAGCCAGCTAGCGTAACTCGGGAGAGTGCGTTTAGTAAATTATGGTAATTACTCGGGAGAGATTTTCGGTAGTAAGAGTGCTCATGATCGATAGAGAAGATTAGGTAAATCTATATGACACATAACAGGAAGGGATTCCATCAATAAGGGAAATCACAACTTAGACTCTTCTCTTATTTGCTTACAACTCAGTCTTAGTTAGCGCTTAATTTAATTAATCTTATTCAATCATAGTTAGTAGAAATATCACCAATTGTTATTCAAAACATCTGGAAAGTTGATTACGGAGAATTCAGTGAGTCTGGCAAAAGTAATTGATAGACTAATTCCCTGTGGGATTCGATTCTGGACTTGTAAATTAGAATATATTTGCAACGTGCCGCTTAGTCCTTTTTATAAGGCATAGTTGGGCGTGATCAACCACGTTCTCACAATCAAACTTTTGAGCCAAGTATACAAGTAAGCAATTCACTAATATATTTGAAATGACCATTATGTCCTTGACCGACCTCTTCATCTCTTTTCTGTGCAATAGAAATGTTTGTTATATTTTTAGAAATTAAGGGAAAGTATTTTTTTTCTTAGAGCATAGGTGGTCTCAAATAATGGGGGAAAGTACACAAATCGCGATTTCTCAGGGCTGCTATTTAGGAATTAGCCAATACTTATTTTATCTTAAAAATCTTAACTTCAGGACTTTGTGTCCTGAAAAGTTGAACTAAAACGAAAATTCAGGACACAATAGCTAATAACAACCTGGTGTCATTTCTACCAAATAATATATGAAAGTTGCAATGGTAACAGCAGTGCCGAATATATATATCTATATATAGGTAAGATGAAGTTCTCTTATGACCTTCTATAGTACTTATTCGAGTCATTACTGTTAATTCAATTATATTGAAAGCAAATTACCTGGAAAACTTTTTAAGGCTCGAAATGCAAACAAAGTTAATTTTTGGCTTTGGAACACATCTACTCTTCAATCTCAATTGTGTATTACAATTAAGGAAAACTTGCGAATAATTAGAGTTTTAAGTCATCTAAGAGACATTAGGATAAATACAACCTAATGCGTGATTGGGGCGGATCTATCCTTAAGCTTATGAGTTTTATCCAAATTTTGTATTTGTATCGAAAAATTCACTTGATGCCTGAGATTTACAGTTCAAAATCGTAGTAGTCCATTGACTTTAACTCAATTCAACCAAATAGTTAGTGAACTATCTTTCTCACCATCCAAATAAATTAGAGTTAATTATAGCATTTAAAAGCGTGAAAAGACATGAATCCTTAAACTCTCTGTAACAAATTAAAAATGAAAATGTTCAAAACTAATAAGAAACACAACGGTAATCTAAATATAATATTAGCAAGTCTAATATTATGACCATTCAAGAAATACACATTCTGGTGATTTCAAAGTAAAGAAGAAAAGGGAAAGACAGCAGTGTTAGTTCGCGTTCACAACGCGTGGAAGGATATGTATCATTTTGGTGATACGACTTTTTCTTTTGGATACCAAAACGATTATTTATATCAACAACATACATTCTTTTCTCTTTACTCAATGCATTATGTTTCAGGAACATAAACTTTCAACACTAAGGTTGTGTTTGGTTTGGAGGAAAATATTTTTTAATTTTTTGACTTCAATGTTTTGGAAATTAGTTTTTTTTATTATTTTATTTTTCTCTAATTGGAGGAAATTATTTTTCTTATCAAGAAAAGGGAAAATATTTTCCAAAATTCTTTCTCAATCTTTCCCACCCATCTCCTCTCCAAAAAGGCTTCTTTTTTTTTTTCAAATTTCACTTTTTCCGTTACCCCCCACACTACTACCCCTCCATCCCACCCACCGAAAAAAAATATTTTTTTAATAAATTTTTCAGTTTTAGTTTTCTTATTTTTTTGTTTAAAGGTTCAAAATTTTACAAGTTCCAAAGTTATGAGTTCGGAGGTTTATGTGTTTGGAAGTTTACGGATTTAGAAATTATAAAGTTTACGGGTTCAAAATTTCGCGGTTTCGAAAGTTTAGTAGTTCAAAAGTTTATTAAATTTGTAGGTTTGGAAGGTTGTTGGTTCAAAAGTTTATGGTTTCATGTTTATTATATCTGAATTATTTATGAATACTCTTGAGAAGTCATTTTCTTTAATTTGCGTATCAAACACCGAAAAATGAATAAGATTACTATTTGTTTTCCAAGAAAATATTTTCCACGTAAAATATTTTCTGTTATACCAAACACACTCTAAATATTGATTTTTGATAATATCAATCATACAATCTCCGACTTATGAACATGACCCTGGATAGGCGGGCAGGGGCGGATCTATAGCTCACATTACGGGGCATGTAAACCCATAGTCCCTCGTCAAACTAGGTATTTTATGCACATATTTTTTTAGAGTCGATCCGGTATTATGTATTGGCACCCATGTTCCATAAGGTCGAATGGTGCACTTGGTTCAATACTTAATAAATTTTCACTTAGCACTTTTTTCCCCTCTATTTTTCAGTGGTGCATCCATGTTCTAGAAATCCTATATGCACCTCTGTAGGCGGGTGTGGAGGAGAGAATTAGGTTAGAAGACTAGTAGGCAATTGGACGTCTTTCATTTCATTCTAATAGTAATATAGTCAGACCTCTGTATAACAACATCCCTATATAACAATACTTCCCTATAAAAATCATGCTTTTCCGGAACCAATTTTCATATTATGTTATAATATATGTTTTCTGTACATCACTTCACTATAACAACTAAAACTATTAGAAACAAATAAAATTGTTATAGAGAGGTTTGATTGTAACATTATTCTAGTATTTTCTTATCTTAGAATTCTATTACGTTGCGTGTGTTCTGCTACCATCTTATTGTTACTGCTTCCTTGCTTCCTTACTTTTACACTATTGTATTTTTTTCTATACTATTATGATTTTGTATGTTTGCTTGGAGTCGAAGGTATATCTGAAACCGCTTCTACATACTCATAATCTTCCTTAAACCCTAATTCTTATAGAATTATATTGTATTTGTTGTTGTCGTTGATATTAATCCTACCATCTCTGACCTCTAATCTAGCCAAAAAGTGGAACAAATTAAATAGCAACATAATTAATTTGGTGGTTTCATTATTGATTCAAAATAAAGATCATTAAAAAATAAGTTAAATAAGTACTATTCCCAAGTCCCAACTCCTAAAAAGATAAAGAGATCCGTTAGGTACTGGGGCCGTAGGGTAGGAAAGAATATAAACATAATTAATTACCTGGATTCATTATGGGATATGCTTTTTTTTCTTTTTGGATAGCACACATAATTAATTACATTAATTAACCACCTACAATTTTTTTTTGCACTTAAAATCCATTATGCTAGACAAAATTAGTTGATGGTCTACATTAATGACGAAGCTAGGAATTTACTCAAGCGTATTCAAATTTGAAAGAAGTAAAAAAAAAATTCGATAAAAGATATTCAATATATATTATACAGCTCTAAAATGTAATATTTTATTTGTATAACAATATAATTTTCCGACAAAAGGTGGTCAACTGAGCACATTTGTAACGCCACTGGTCTACGTAATGAAATGTTATGAGATTGTAGTAGGTGTAAAGGTCCCATCCACAACCACTTTTGCAAGCCAACTCAATAAAATTGTAATATTTTGAGTTCATATTAGTGTATGAAGATGTTCCTAGCCAGGAGACGAGGGTAGTCTCTCAGAGTTAAGTCGTCTTCAACTCTTCTTTTCTTTTTTGACGAGCATATTAATCTTAAATTTCTTTTTTATTTTCAAGTCATTTTTCGTTCGAGTAAGAAGAAAGCAATTCCTTTTCTTCACTGTAAGCAGAGTCGGTCCCAAAAAGAAAGTATATTTTCCAAGAACCATATGCCGAATACAATTCTATTGATTTCTTTTGGTTGCAAGAGGAGTTAATCCAATTTAAGTGACACAATTTTCAACTATGATTAACGATCAGAGCGTACAATGGCAAGAAAGATAAGCTTTTTTTTCTCTTCTTGTTTGTTTGTTTGTTTTCCAAACCGTGTAATTTTTTCCATCATTTTCCTCCTCCTTTTCAATAGTCGCCAAACATTCAACGATTGACTTTTGCATTAAATTGGCTTTACTAAATACTGGAAGATTCAGCTATGATAGATTTTTCCAAGTAACCACAAGAAAATCCCAATTTCAAAAATCCCACTACAATCCAACTTCTCTCGTTTGTTTCGATATTTTTTGGCTGCTATAATGAAGTGTTGTTATGGAGTACATATATTACAACATAACATAAAATCGGTTCGGAGAAAAACTTAACTTTTACAATGAATGATTGACATATAAAGATGTTATAGAGAGCCGTGATTGTAGTATTATAGCCAACACAAAATTCAACCCTATTCATCATATTTAGTGGACATTTGGACATAAGAATTGTAAAATTCCGGAAAAAAGTGGGAAAAAAGAAGAAGAAATTCAAGTGAAAATTGTGTTTGAAAATTAGAATTGTGTTTAGAAATGAATATAATTTTGGATTGTTCTGAGTGAAAATTTTAAAAAACAACTTTTTAGAGTTTATCAAATTTAATTTATTTTCAAGTGAATTGAAAATTTTATAGCCAACTGATTGAGAGAAAAAGTAAAAAATTCGGAAAAAAGTGAAAATTTTCATGGATGTTTATATATCAATCAATCAACTATGCCTCGATCCGAGAGGCAATTACAGCGCAAATCATAAATCTATGTTTCAAACTTAGTTCATCAGAATGCTTATATTAAAAGAAATGGAACGCAAAAAAAGAAAATAATGAGTTTCTTATGCTTATATGTCAATTTGGTCAGTATATATGACAGGCCACGTTAGATTGCAGAAGAATGCTAAATTAATCCAACAATTAAATGGAATGTAATGTAAATCTAAGTACCAGAAAACAAATGCAAGATACCACTATATTTTTTGTTACATTTATAGGCTAAGTCTATATACCAACTTCAGCTTCCACATGTCAATCAAGGTAGAAAAAACTATAACAGACAAATGTAGAATATCAACTTTTAGCTTGGTTGGTATTTGCTGAGGGAGGTGATTGTTGGTTTTGTCCTTTGGGAGGTAGCTTAGATTGCATCACTCTCAGATCATTGGCAATCTCAGTAAAGCTAGGCCTTTCCGACGGTTCAGCTGACCAGCATCTCTCCATCAGTATCCTCCAATCCGCGTCACAGGAATCTGGCACAGGCGGCCGCAATGTATTACTCACGATACCACCTGCATTGGGATTCAGTCGTCACTACTTACACTGGTTTGATGCCTTAGCAACCGTTTTGGACAATAGCTGCATTTGAAGTTGAAAAAGAGTATCTGGAAGTTAATGGAAAATGAAAGATATTGCGTCTGCGGCAAGACATTACCGATGATAGCTCCATAGTGCAATTCGGCATATGGTTCTTCTCCAGTAAGAAGTTCCCACATCACAATTCCAAAGGAAAATACATCAACCTACAAAAACAAGCAGCAAAGAATGAGATAAACATTCTCTTCTATACCTTCTGGAAATTAAGTAATAAATTAGGTACATCTCAATACCTTCTCAGAGACAAGACTACTGCTCCCATTTAGAAGTTCTGGTGCCATCCAGGGGAGAGTTCCGCGTACACCGCCTGAGATTAGTGTTTGACATTTCACTTTGGATAGCCCCAAATCACCAACCTAAAACGAGAAGGATAGATTCCAGTCATACCAAAGTGAAACAGACGATAATATGACAGGGAGCTTTTATGATTGGCAATGGACTGCTTTTGTGTTTAAATGGTTAAGCACAAGATAAGAGATCTAAGCTGCTCGGACTCTTCATTTTCGGTGCTGCACCCGTGTTCCAGATCCGGCCAACCGATTTTGGGCACTTTGACCAAAATCGACGGAGAAATTCGGGTCAAATATAATGATTTCTGAAACCAAAACAAAAGCTAGGGTAAAATTGAAAAAAGTGTAATAACTTGTATATAGAAATTTCTATGTCAATCCTTTTCCTTTTATCTCCTTCCCTTATTCTCCTCTTGATCAATATTTTCTCCTTCTCGGAGTAGTGAGTACATTGTAAGTTTTCCACATAGTGTCACATTTTTATAGCTCTATTTTTAGATATTTGAATCATTTTGAGCAGAATCCCGGCACCCTTATCCGTACCTGGATCAGTACCCCCGAATCTTAAAATTTAGATGATGAAGGATCCAACCTTAGATCCGCACCCGAGTCCGAGCAACTTAGTAAGAGATAACTCTGAAATTTAAGGGTGTATACAACTTATTGCAATTCCCTTTTGAAGAATACAGTGGATACTGCTATTCTTTGCACAGGAGAAGTGAAAGAAAAAAAGATAACAAGGCTAAAGAAATTAAAAATGAGGCATGGTCCATTTATCAGCACTAGTAAGGCAAAAAAAAAGATGACAAAACAATAACGATAGATGATAAAATAACACTAAGGATGACAACAATGATGCCCATGATGATAAAGATAACATGATGATTATACGACCAATGCCATATATGGTAGTGGCGATACATGGAAGTGAAGTGAGCCTTAGATCAATGTTGTCAAGGGCGAAAAGTGAAAAAGCACCAAGGCGTTGACAAGTTAGAAAAGCACAAGGCTTTCCAAGAGATTTAAATACAAACCACATAAAACATTGGCTTTTAGTAAAGAGAAGGCGAGAATATACATAATGCAAGAAAAAAGTAAGACAAACAAAAAACTATGATCATATACAAACCAAAAATCATTTCAATCAAATTGAAATTACGATCATATATAAAACAAAAATCATATCAATCAAATTTGAAAACCATATAAAACTTCAGATTTAGATGCAGCGGTGCAATTCTAAGTTTTCATTTAGATTTATAACTAGCTATACCAAATTTCCAATTTTCATTTTCTAGTCACCAAAAATATTCACGCATAAAATTTTTTAAATATTAATATATCACTTTGCTGACAAGTGGAATAGAAATTTAATATACCCCCTTACAAGTGGTATATAAAGTTACGATTTAACGCATCTTATCCGGTCATCCATGTAAAAAACGTGAAACTCATGGGTACACCAGAATTCCACAACAACAAAAAACCCACTAATTTTTACAAAACAGTTCTGTCTACCATCAAACATATAACCAACTGCAAATATTATCAGCTGATGTTTTACCGAAATATGTCTAAACAATAAACCATCAGCGATCTTCTAACCGTGGATCTAACTGTGCATAAAAGTTGAATTAGTATCTATGTGATGTCAACATGTAATAGAATTTGCTAGACAAGGATTAGCACCCCTTCCCCTTGTTGAGATAATTGGCTACTAAATCTTTAACATTTCTGCACGTAGTTTTTTTATCAACTGACAAATAAAAGCATCTCTTGGCTATGACTGACCTTGCATATTGGACGGTGGGGATCACGGAGATTAACCAACAGATTGTCACTTTTCAAGTCAAAGTGCACTATATTCTTCCCATGCAAATACTCCATTCCGAAAGCAACATCCATCGCGATAACGAGGCGTTTCCGCTTATCCAGATTCCTGAAAACAGTATGCCATTCATTTACCACCCCATTTTTTTAATGTTAACACCACTAATAGTTTAAAATTTTAATGTAGAAGAGGACTCCAAGTGCTCAAGCTGAAAACATCAAAATCAAAACATACGGCTTTCTGAACTCGCAAACGATCAGCAGAATATCATGAAAGTGTACTCATCCACAAACTAAGTACAAGAAAACCACTCTATTACCACATGGTGTGCTGAAAACCCCCTGCTTAAAATCATTTGGCCTTTAACCTACAATTGCCTAAAAATGCAAAGACAGGAATTTATACCACCATGTTTTTAATCACTGAAACCATAGTAGAGGTCAAACCTATCAACTTTTAACACAAAATTCAGTGATCCAAACCAGAAAATAAAGTAAATTTATAACAAAAATTCCATTTCAAATATTTGCAAATGGAAGTAAGAGTCACCAATAAACAAATACTCCGTTTAATCCATGCAAGTCAAACGGATTACAAAAGAAAGACTACCTCTCATTCTTTTGTAAAGCATTTCTCAAGGACCCGTTAACCATATATTCTGTAACAGTTGCCACTGAGCCACCTGGACCATCTAGCACAACACCATAAAATGCAACAACGTTTGGATGGTGCAAGTCTGCAAGTTTGATGGCCTCATTCCAGAAATCATCCCTCTAATAAAAAGATAAGCACATAAAACAATGTACAACAAAAGATGCAAAGATCTTGAATAAATTGGTTAAATTATCAGGTGCAGGGAGAAGGAAAAAAGACAAAGACATAGACAAGAAGTGGTAAACAGAAGGAAAGATAAAAGATACCAACCATGCGCTCTTGTTCTGAAGCTTTCCCAGCAAAACACCTGTCGTTAATCCTTTTAATTGCAACATCAGTACCCCTCCACTTTCCATGATAAACAGTGCCAAATGTACCAGAACCCAATTCTCGCATCTCCTCGAGGTCACTATTCTTTATAATCTATTCACATGAATGTACTTATTAAGAAAACAAGAAGGGTGAAAATTAAAAACATTGCTAAGTGGCAGAGACATTAAAGGATCATTTCATTTTTTCAGTTAAGGCTAACAAATCATGAAAATTGCACTGGACAAGAGATGTCAAACCTGCAAGCGTCCAATGCCATCTGAAACAGGAAATCCAAAATTTGCTCTCTCTGGAAATTTAGTCTTAGTTTCCTGAATAGAGATTGCTAGTGGATTAGCAATACAGGCAAAGATAAGATACAAGAAACTGATTATGAACAACTTGCATAGCAGCATCTGCAATTGTGTGAGAATTTAAGACCTCAAATTTATCTTTGGTGTCCTTTCCGGCATCAGCGCTTTCAAATTCAGCATTCCGTTGAGTAGAAGATGGGGACTCACTCCTTCCATGTATGGAAAGGTCAGCATTAGATGGAGTTGATGACTGAAGAACAGAAGCGGCGACACCCTCAGCAACAGCCTGAAGTTCTCGCTTGATCATTTCCTCCGCTGAGCCTTTGATAGCAAAAAGGAAAAGAAAAAGTTAAGACTGCAAAAACATAAGACGACCTAGCAATCCAGAAATTGAGGCTTCTCACCTTTCTTGGACCGTGATTGATCTGAACTGAAATCTGTATTACCTGAAGGCAGGCAAGCTCCATCTTCCAACCGAATTTGTGTTTGTAATCCCCCATTAGTAACAGTTGGCAACTCACTATTATTGCCAAAAAAATTCTCGCCAGAGTAATCCTTGGTGCCAGCAGCTTCCTTTTTTAGCTGAAGTTTACTAGGTTTAGGAGGAGGGAAATGGGCATCATGTTGCAAACTCCAAGGATCCTGGTTGCTATATAGAGAATTTGAGCTTTCCTGTACAAATGGTGGGGTACCATCGAGTACGGCCGTTTCGACAGTGGTAGAATTCAACATTTGCTGGAAATGCTGGGCCCCATCTTTCCATTCACCCATAGCTGGAGTTCTTTCTGTTGCATTGGCAGTTATATGGGGAGAGACTTCATACCCTTCTGCAGCCCGAATGTTATACATGAAAGGAGCGTCAATTGAAGAAGCTGGTATTTCATTTGGATTCACGTTACTTGTAACCAAACCTGGATATCCCTCCCTCCCACCAAATTGTTGAACTCTGTTATTCAACATGTCTTCCCTTCTAAAGTTATCAACAGCTGGCTTACTCTGCTCATTAGTTGCTAACATTTCAGCGGGGTTTATCAGGAGATTTTCCATTCTTCCTTCAATTTGTCTCAAGTGGTTGTAAGCCGCTAAGGACTCTACATCATCTTCTTTTGGAAGCATGGCAGGAGTGTTTCCACCATAGTTTTTGGGAGATCCGCCACTTAAGTTATCCACTATTTGACCAGGCACAACTCCAACTTTAAGGAAATCACTATTGACTGGTTTGTTCGCAGCAACTTCTTGTTTAATCTGATACTGCGGTGGAACCATAAGCTGCTCAGTGGCATTAACATGGTACGGTTGAGGAACAGCACCAACAAAGACTCCATAAGGTAATTGCATCGTACCCGTTAACCCTATCATACCTTGGGGAACTGACACCTTTGGGTGCTCCGCAAACTCAGGCTTTTGGAGGTATCTATCATATTCATACTGTTTATCAACATTTTGGGAGACTCCAACTACCTCACCTTGACCCTGACCCCCAATTCTTTGCCCAACAGCAGCTCCTTGCTGTTCAACAGCTCCCTCACCCAGGGCTCCGGTCGTAACAGCTCGGTGAATAGGCCGACCCCTCTCATCCAATCTAAGGCTATGATACACTGAATTGAAGTCAGATGTTGTGCTTGCAGGACTCTCCCTTTGCTCTACTGCTACTGTATCTGAGTGTGCATGTGGCAGTGATTTTTGACACATTAGACAGTCATCAAACCTAGATAACGGGTCAGAACCGGTAACCAGTGGTGGAGGCACCTGACCTTCAGAAAGCGGTGCCTGCTGAGAGTGTGGAATCTGGTGCCATCCATAAGCTGCAGGAGGAGCCTGATGCTGATAAGCACTATATCCTTGGTCAACAGGAAACTGCACAACTCTCGGCCCCAATGTGCCTTCTGCAGGATAATTTTCGAACCTAACATGTTGGGGAACCATATTAGGATTCATACTGACATGAGCTGAAGGAGTCATTGTCATGTGAAGAGCAGGGACAAACTGCTGAGTCGGAGCACCAGCAATTATATGCTGCTGATTGATTACTGGCCCAACAGTTCCCAAAAGCTGCCTCGGGAATCCCATCTGCGAAGGCATTTGAACATAATCTGCACGGTTTAGGTTCTCCCTTTGAGGATCCACATAAGCGGGGACATATGGTGTAGTTCCTGGATACGGGACTCCTGTTTGCTGCATATCATAACCCATCTGTCGCTGTTGTGCAGCAGCGACAGGCACAGTTTTCTCTAACACTTGCTCCGGCTGAGCAGATAAGCTTGGCACTGGCCCGGGAACGACTAATGGAATAGTCATTGGAGTGACAGAAGCATCGGCATGAGTTGCAGGATTTGCATCTGTATACACCAATCGGTAAGCAGGTTCTTGAGAGGTAGCAGAAGTCCCACTAGGTGATAGTGCGTCAAAAGAAGGTATGCCTCTAAGCTCCCCTTGACCATTGGCTAAACCATCAACAGCTTCAGAGCCACTAAATTCTGAATTCTGGGTGGAACCAGCGCTAGCGGTACTCCCTTTCCTAGTAATACCAATACCACTAACCCCATCACCAATCCCATTCACTGCCTCTACATACCTCTGTCCACTATCTTGCAGATCTCTTAATTGCACTGCACTGGACGATTCTAGCTCTGAAGCCGAAAACAGGAACACCCTCAATTTAGCTGACCCGTCTGAAGCTCTTTCAACCAACTTTTCGTACTCATCCATCATATTTTCAAGATCTTCCGGACAAGAAACAGACACTAGCGCGTCAAGATCCTCATCAGGCAACTGGTACTTAATCACCACATCCTGCCCATAAGTATCTACCATTTTGCGAACCAGTTCAGCAAAACTCACCTCCCTCCTAACACTAATAATCCTAGTCTGTCCACCCACATATCTCAACGCGCCATCACTCGGCCTCGGCATTATCCTCCCCCCAAAACTACACAAAATCTTAACTTTCCTCCCCGACACCGAATCATCACCACCATCATCACTAGCACGATCAGACGCATTACTACCAACCCGTGCCCCGAAATGCAGATTCTTCGACGACCCACTTCCCGAATTCATAACGCCAACACTAACAACACCAGGAAGCTGAGAAGGCACAACCTGCGGGACCCAACCGGTCGCTCCTGGGCCGGCATTGGTAAACCCTAAACCTACAAACCCAGCATCCGCTACAGTGGTAGGGTAATAAACCCCAGGTATAGTTCCAGGACTACCTCCAACATCCCGGGTCGGGTTAGCATAAAACCCCTCAACAGGTCTACCAGATGTGGTCACAGAAGCAATACCAGAGTCTTCTGGCACTGTCCTAACAATGTTCAACGGGCGCAAATCTTTGGGAATTGAATTCTGATCAAAAGCCATAATCCAATACTTACATATATTTCTATCTTTACAAACAAAAATTCAATCTTTTTAACAAAAACCCAAATCTTGCTTCAACCCAAAAACCTAAAATTGCTGTTCTGGTTGTAGGCTTTATCCTTCTCTGCATTGAGCTACAATACAAACCAAAAAAAGACCCAATTAACCCTAATGGTTTACACAAATATGGGCAAATCAAATTCAATATTGTTATTCTTCTCAAAAACCAAATCTTGATTCAACCCAAAAACCTACAATGGCTGTTTTAATTCTAGGGTTTATCCTTTTCTACATTGAGCAACTATACAAACCAAGAAAACCCAATAGGCCAATACTACTAACAACTGCTTTGAACCTCAAATAAACCCTAATGGGGTTTAACACAGATATAGGTAAATCAAAAGGATTTTTTAGCAAATATATGTATTCAGTAACCAAGATTCAAGAACTGGAAAATACCTCAAAAAACAAGAACAGCACTTTCTTGCTAATCTCTATATTTTTCGCAGCTGATATGCCATAAAAAGATACAAATTTTTTTTATGGGAATTTTTTTTGGTTGCACTTTTTTATGAGAGATTTTGCAGATAAATGTGTGCTGTATGGGAAGAGGTGAAGCAAAAAAATGGAGGAAAAAAGCTGCGTGGGTCACTATCAAATTGTAGAGATGAAAGAGGAAGGGTGCCTGGTTTTTGATTTCTTGAAAAAAAAAAAAAAAAGGTTGCTGAATATAATTTTTAAATTGTATTAATTAAAAATTAAAATACAAATGGAAATCAAATGTAGTGAGAGAAAGAGAAAGTGAAGGGGGGAAAGGGCACGTGGAAGAGTTCATGCAGAAGTGTGCAATTCGCTAATTTCAGTCAAATGCGGTGATGGAGCTCAATTTTTTCTTTTTCGTTGTTTCTTATTTAACGTCTTATACCAGGATCCGACTAATTCGAACTAGCATAATATAAGATTTATAAAAATATAAAAAAATTATATATAGAACTTTTTTTTTTTTTATTAAGAAAGACGAGAACATATCATTCCGACACAACTTTTAACTGTCTAAACTGAAAATTCTGATATGAAAAACCTTTTTGAATTATCAAAAAAATAGAGTAACTTTTTTGCTCTTTTAAATTTAAAAATTTTCATTATGTATGTTATTGTTATGAGAATATCATGAAATGTTAAAGATAAGCAAATTTAAGGATATTTTTTATATATTAAAAACAATAACTATATATATTTACCTTATATGCCAATTATTTTTTTCAATTTAACATTCAATCAAATATCATTATATAAAATAAAACCAACAATGGTAACATCATTTTCCTCTTCGAATGAGCTTCATCAATGATACCAATAATACCATCAAAGGTAACATTATTTTGCGGTGGGATAAATAGACCCCTTCACCTTTAAATAAAAGTTTCAAATTTAAATTCTAGGATTAACAAAAGTTTACGATAAATATTTTCCAAACGAGTACTCCCTCCTGTCCATAACAAGTAATCAATTTGCTTTTAGCACGCCCATTAAAAAAATACTAAATTCTATACAAAAATATTTAGTATGACTAAAATATCCTTAATTAAATATTTAATGTGAGAAGTAAGAAAACCTTTTAGGGATATGTACATAAAGGTAATTTTGTAAAAATAAATTGAATTCTTTCTTGATTATATAAATGGACACTTATTTTGGAACAAAATAAAAAAACAAATTGGTTACTTATTGTGGACCAGATGGAGTAATAATCTTACTCATTTTTCGGTGTTTGCTACACAAATTAAGAAAAATAAACTTCTAGTATTATTAATAATTTAGGTACAATAAATATGAAATCATAAATTTTCGAACCAATAACCTTTCTAACCCATAAGTTTGATAAACTTCTGAACCACTAAACTTTCAAACCCGTAAAATTTTAAACCCACAAATTTTCAAACACATAAACCTCTGAACTCATAACTTTGAAACTCGTAAAATTTTAAACCTATAAACCTTAAAAATAAAAAAACCAGCAGTGAAAATATTTTTAAATTTTTTTTTTTGCCGCGGAAAAGGGAAGGGTGGATGGTGCCGAAAAATGAAAAAACAAAAACAGAAAATAAAACATACAAAAAAAAAATTGCAGGGGGAGGGGAGTTGCAGAAAAACAAAAATGTTTTCTTAAACTTTTTTAGGGAAATTATTTTACTCTAATTTTAAAAAAATAGTGGGAAAAAAAATTGTGCAACTAAATAGTGAAAAAAAAAAATTCACCATACCAAACACACCCTAAGTGGAGAGAGAGATTAGTGTAGGAGGAGTACTTGACGAGGCACAAATTCTTATGTTTGGATGGAAGTCATGGAACTAGCAACAAAACAACAAGAAATGGATTTTTCTTTCCTTTTTGTTTTCATCATTTCTTAATTGACATTACTTTCTTTTTCTTTCTTCAATTGGGGGCTATCGGATTGTCCTTTTATTCTATAGAGCTAGAATTTTAATTATATAGATTCTGAATTTTAAAACGAGAAAATTTAAATTTAATATTTAAATATATTTAATAATAATTATATTGTATGAACAACTACTGATTTCGATCGAACCCTACACTAACTTCAAGATCCTCCCCTGCTTCCATCTTAAGAAAATAATGGAACTCATTTATTTTTGGATGCATAAATTTGTTTTGTTTCTAGAGGAAAATGATTTAACGTGTTTTGTGTTTTTGATGCATAAAACAGTAAGGGATCGTTTGGTACGAGGGATAGGGAATAATTAATCCAGAAATTATATTTGAGATGAGTTTATTTTATTTTTATTGGGATAAAAGCGCGATATAATAATCACAAGATTAATTATACCAAAATTATAGTGTTATTTTTATTCTTATGAGAGAGTGTAATAATAATCCTGGAATAATTAATTCTGGAGTAACTTGTTTCCCGACCAAACGGTTAGTTTCAAACTCTGTCTTAAGAAAAAATCAAAAGGGACTTGAGTTTTATACCCTTTCGCATTTTGGTGATTACTAATCTTTTTCTTCTTCTTTGTTTCCAGTATGGCGGTCATGGTATTCTGTTAGTATTTCTTTATTTCAAATTATTAAATGGATGGAAAAAGGATCTAGCAAAAAATTACCAAATAAGAGGACATAAATAAACTTAGAATATTCTTTTTTTTGCTTTATCAATACAATATACTGACAATCCGATGATTGCGTTAATCAAATCATTTACTAATGTCAAAATGGTAAGATTCACTTTCTAAGTCAAAAGTATTTTAAATAAGTACATAATTTTAATCAATTGACAAATTATGGTATCTGAGGGGAAGGGGACACATGACCTAGCTTAATATTTATACACAATAATGACGAGATTTTCGACCCAGAATTCAAGATTAGTTTCATTTGAAAGGACAAATAAAAAGGTTTAATTTATACTTATATTATATCTCTGAGGAATTTTTACAGTAATAAATGATTTTTGTTGGTTTACTCAGGGGCGACTCAAGCACATACGGGATCCTAAAACAATATGATGCCTAAATTTTTAAAAGAAAGTTATAAGATATGTTTTTATTTGAAGTCTATTCTTCTAATTTTTTGAGATATAAAGCTATTAATAAATATTTTTATAATCGACTTTCTGTAATAATTCTTTCTCGATTGATAATCTAGCGAACCTATCTAATCTTTCTTGAGATATTATTGATTGTAGATAAAATTTTACAACGAACTATTGAAAGTTTAAAAGTATTGCTGAATACTTGAATTAGTGAAATCTTGGAGTAAAAAGTAGGAATATCAAAGAGAAGCACAAGGCACACGCCTTGCTCCACATAAGGTTGGAGCCAGCCCTGAATTTACTGTGTATTCGGTTGATCTATTTGAAACCTAACTCATCTAAGGGGCCTAAGGCGCACGCCTTGCTCCACTTAAGGTTGGAATCGGCCTGAGTTTATTGTGTATCGGTTGATCTAATATGAAACCTAACTCATTTGTGGACCTCTATTGCATGGTTTTGAAAGGAGAAAAAGTAGATAATAAAATTGTGAGGAGAAGGTACGTTAATATAAAACAAGCAAATTATATTAACCATGGATTAATTGGTTGTGCAGTATACCATTAAAGGTTATAGTGGAGCGCTAAGTGATAATTATCAGGGGCAGAATTAGTGTGTTGGATACAGGATCACGTGAACCCATTAATTTTTACTCGGATCATATAAATATCTATAACTATTTAATTGATAATTCAGTTATTATTATAATATTAATTTGAGATTATTGTAGAAATCCAAAACTTCGAATCCTGAATATGGTTCGGGTAAGTACTAAGTACCGTCTCAGGTTCGAGCCTAAAAAATGGGGTCACCTTTTCCTGATGCAAAACTGGATTGATCTGCTCCCATAGCAGATACAAAACATCAAATGAGAAACAAAAAAGTTTATTGTAATTTTGATTTTTAAAAAATTAGAGTAGAACAAATGCATCTTTCTCTGAAATTTCATGCTTATTAAATAAATTTTAATTGACGCAAGAAATGCACGTACAAATCTCCATAAAATATGATGATAAGTGCTTGCAAAGTTAAGTCTTAAATTTCAGTTTCAGCAGTTACAAGTCTTTTTCTTGTTTGAGAGGTTGAGTACAAGTTTAGGCTTAACCATATCAGTCTCCCATACGTTAATTATTTTAAAATAATTAATGAGATTTTCCTAATTCGAATTTTGGTTATGATTTACACGATCTCACTACTATACTTAAACCTAATTTTAGCTTGCTTAATTAATCTAGTTGATTAAAGTTGAGCAAACACATTGCTTGTGGAGTAAGAAATTAAATGTAATTTTAATTCGTCTTTGTGAATTTATCTAGTGGTGGTTCAACAATGAGCAAAAGATTATGCTAGGATGTGTTAACTTCTTTACAAGAAAAGATATAAGTATCCCAACTCGAAGTTTCAACTACACATATTTTCTTTTTGGAGGCCCTATTACCCTTTCCCAAACTATTTTAAAATAGAATAAATTTATCTTTCAAACACTACAACCAGATTTCTGCTAGAAGATGAACTTATGTCCTCGTTTGTTTGCACTTAGTAGAGGTCTGAATCTTAGAACCCGTTTGGACATTTTTTTTCTTTTTTCCAGAGAAATTTCATTTTTTTCGAAATCAGCATTTGTTCGTAAAATTTCAAAATTTCACTTGAATATGCATTTTGAAAATTTTCGAAAATTTGAAAAATTCCGAAAAGCTATTTTTCAAATTTTTTTCACTCAAATCACTCACAAAAATTCAAAAACAATCCAAACTGAATTTTATGTCCAAACACAACTCTAAATTTCAAATACCATTTTCACTTGAAAATTTTTTTCACCATTTTTTGAAATTTTACAATTCTTATGTCCAAACTAAGCCTGTCAAACGGGCCGGGTTTACCCGTTTTCGGACCGACCCAGACCGATTGGAACACGGACTGGCCTGGACCGATAGTTAGGGGGCCGGGTGGGCTGGGTTGGGGGGTTGGTCCGTTCACCTAAAAAGATCAGGTTAACCGGACCAGTCAAGAAAAATTACTGTTCAACAGGTTAATCGGCCCAGCCCAGACCGGTTTAACGACTAGAAATCTGGAAAAAAAAATTTAAAGGTGTATGACCGTTGGCCTTCAAATTTGACAGTTGCCCAACGGATATTTTGCAAGAATAACCTTTTTGGGGCAATTTTGTTTAAAAAATAACACTTTTAGTAATTACTTATTTATCCATTTGAAAACTATAAATATAGCCCCCTCGTCTTCATTTCTTCACTCATCTCTCATTTCTCAAACTCAAATTCTCAATTCAAGTTAAATCATGCCCCGCGATTCTAGAGTGCGCTCATATATTTGGGAACACTTTGATTTGGTAGAAGAAAATAAAGAAGTTCACAAAGTAAAGTGTAAGAACTGTGGTCGAGTCTTAAATCTTCGTCGAAAGTGGGAAGGCACAAGCTGTTTAAGGAGGCATATGAAAGTCGTCTTGAGCGTTCTCCAGAAATTCGTATTTAAGATTTTAAGTTGATTTGAGATAATTTGTGTTATTTTAAAATTATTAGACGTATCATGCTTAATGTTTTAGTTTGGTAGTTTAATTTGAAGTATTATTATGCAATGATAAGTGCAAGTTTGAACTTTAATTTGAAGTATTAAATGTAAACTTTAATTTGCATGTTTGAACTTGCTAATTATAAGCGCAATTTTTTTTCATCCTCATTGTATTCTATTATCTTAAATTCTTAATGAAATATTTAAATATAAGAATTTTAAAGTTTTTTCATCCTTTATTCAAACACTATTTTTATAAGATTATTTTTTGTTTATATTTTTTACTTTAGTTATAGAAAACACACACAAAAAAATTAACCCGACCCTGCCTAGCCCCTTGGACACGTAACCCTGCCGGATTATTTTTTACCCGGATGGACCCGAACCCGTTAAGCCCGATTTGGCATAACCCGTAACCGGCCCGGATTGGAAACCAGCCGGTTACCTTTTCTCCCAACCCGGGCCGGTCGGGCCCCGCCCACCCGTTTGGACATAAGAGCCTGTTTGGACATAAAAAAGATTTCCTTTTTCCCCAAAAAAAATTACTTTTTTTCAAAATCAGCATTTGTTCATAAAATTTCTAATTTTCACTTGAAGATGCATTTTGAAAATTTTTGAAAATTTGAAAAACTCTAAAAAGCTGTTTTACAAAATTTTCACTCACAAAACTTCAAAAACAACCCATGCTGAAATTTATGTCTAAACAAAACTCTAAATTTCAAATATCATTTTCACTTGAATTTTTTTTCCACAATTTTTTAGAATTTTACAATTCTTATGTCCAAACGCCTACTTAATCATTCAGATCTTAGTTATTAACTGCATTTGTTTTTTACATTTGAAATTTAATCATTAAAATCTTAAATTAAGTCTGTCTGTTTTTCAATTTTACAACCACTTAATGAGTCTGAAAAGATCTTAATGATTAAGATCTATAACAGAGTCTTAATATCATTAAGATGTTCTACATTCAAGAATTTATGTAAAAATGATATTTCACTATTACTCTTACACTTTTATCACTAATAACTATCACCACTACTATCATTGTCCTCCCACCATTATAGATTACTACCATCCACTATCCACCATCCTCATCCACAACCACAACCACTGAAAAGCACGAATATCAGTTGTCACTATCACTAGTCATCATCTACAACCATCACTACCAACCACCGTTACCATAACAATCATCGTTATCAACCACCACTGTTTTCGATCATCACCACCATCAACCACCACTGTTATTTACTATTGTCATCCACCATCTACTATCCATAGTCACCACTATCAACCAACACAACCACCATCCACTAGCCAGTCGACCCTACAACTACTACTGTTAGCCATCATCACTACCATCCACTATATACAACAACAATAACAACCCAGTGAAATCTCACAAGTGGGGTCCAGGGAGGGTAATGAGTACACAGATCTTACCCCTACCCCGAGGGAGTAAAGAGGCTGTTTTAGGTTCAAGAAGACGAAAAGAGACAAATACATCAGTACCATCAACAAACATAGAAATAATATCATCGACATGAGAACCAGAAAATAGATGAAAAGCAATAATAATAACAAGTAAATAAGGCACTATTTATGGAAAATGGAAGAATGGCGTGAACACAACATTAGCCATTAGCAATCTAAGATGAAACCCTATCAGGCTAGCCTCACACCCGGTACGAAGTAGAAATTGCTCAAATACCTCCTTACCTACAACCATAACCATTAGCAATCTAAGACGAAACCCTATCAGGCTAGCCTCACACCCGGTACGAAGTAGAAATTGCTTAATTACCTCCTTACCTACAACCCTAATGCTCGACCTCCACACCTTCTTATCAAGGGCCATGTCCTTAGAAATCTGAAGCCACGCCATGTCCTGTCTGATTACCTCTCCCCAATACTTCTTAGGGTGCCCTCCATCTCTTCTCGTACCTGTCAAGGCCAACTGCTCACACCTCCTTACCGAGGCATCAGGGCTTCTCCTCCACACGTGCCCGAACTATCTGAGCCTTGCTTCTCCCATCTTGTCATCTATAGGAGTCACACCCACCTTCTCCCGAATAACTTCATTCCTAATATTATCTATCATAGTGTGCCCGCACTTCTACTTCAACATCCTCATAGGGGTGTTTGTCGGTCTGTACGGTACGATATTTAGATATTTTGGTTCGGTATTTTCATTATTCGGTTTCGTAAAATATTATACCAATACCATACCTAATTATATTCGGTATGGTTCGGATTTTCTCCTTTCGATTTCGGTTTATTCGGTTTGATAACTTCGGTTTATTCAGTTTGAATACTAACAAGTTCATAGAGTCATAGCCGTTAGTATTATTAATTAAAGTAGTCAAAAGTACAAAACTAAAAATGTTTGTTGATAAAAGTTTTGTCCAAAACCAGCAAATAACAACCTAGAGAGAGAAAACTTACAGAAATGTCTTGTTACTTGCTTAGAGTTAATTGATAAACTTAGAGAATAAAAGAAAGTAATTTTAGATTTCTTATATTTATGATATAATTAATAAATTGTGTATTGTGTAATATAATATATATTTCAGTGCAATATCGGTATTTCAGTATTTTATTTTAAAATACCAAATACCTTACGTGATACCATTTTTTTTAAAACTTAAACCAAATACCATACAGAATACCAAATACCAAAATTTTCGGTTTCGGTATGGTAATTCAGTATTTACCAAATTATGCACATCCCTACATCTTCATTTCTGCTACTTTCATCTTCTGCATATGTGAGTTCTTAACTGGCTGTCACGACCCAAAATCCACTAAAGACCATGATGGCACCTAACACTGTTGCCAGGCAAGCCAACCATAAATGATTAACTTAATTACTCATTTACACGAACTACAATAATGAACAATCCCGTAAGAACCCCCAAATCACGGTGTCACAAGTGCATGAGCATTAACTAAGAAATTTAATAATACAATATCTATCTGGGATACAAATTAGACAGGAGAACATAAATAACTCTGATGGAGACTTTGCAGGCTGCAGATCGTAACATGAAATGCAACTCACGGTAAGTCCCCGCAACATCCGCGCCTCTGCGCCAAGAAGACCACCAAACATATATGTACCTGCACAAAAATGTGCAGCAAGTGTAGCATGAGTTCGTAAATCAACGTGTACCCAGTAAGTATCTAGCCTAGCCCCAGAGAAGTAGTGACGAGGGGTCGACATCGACGCTTACTAGTTGTCCAATAAGACAATTACAATAAGAAGTAAACAGATATAGGGCAGTGTAAATAAACGAAATAAACCAGTATGAACACGTGGTGCAATCCTTTTCTCAACAATAGACTCAAACCCTCGATTAGCAGTTACCCTCATCCAAATAGGCCGTCATAATTCAAATCAGGAAAACTCCAAGATACACTGGATTTTTGACAATTGATAAGCATGTTTCCATAGAAGTATTTTATGGAAATGCCGAGGCGAACGACCCGCTCCCATGAGACTATGGTACATAATCCTGCCGAGGTGAACAACCCGATCCCATAAGATGTGCGCACTACCGAAGGTCGAATGACACGAACCATAGATGTATCTATCCCGCCGAGGTGAACGGCCTGATACCATTAGAATCAGAAGCTTTGACGGGTTCTTGAGCCTATTCACAAAGGGACATGTGCGTTATAAGAAGATTTGGAGAAACCTTTCGATGAGAACGCATAATGCGGGAGAAATTAGTAAGAGGAGTACAATTATTCCGTGGCAAATCATGAAGTTCGTCAGAATCTCTACAGTAGCGAGTCAACCACTCTACACAAATCTAGTCTCAAATTGTAACGTGTAGTAAAGGAATCTAGTAGGTAAGAGACAACTCAAATAGTACAATTAGCATGGCGTGAACCTAAGTCTACCTGGACAATAACATGAATATAATTACGTACGGATTCTCGTCACCTCGTGCGTACGTAGCCCGCACAACAAGTAACAAATATCAATTGCAACACCTAGGGGTAATTTCCCTTTCACAAAGTTAGACAAGAGACTTACCTCGCTCTGAAGTTTCATAATCCGGCTCGAATGCCACTCTAACACCCCAAGCCGATGTCCGTCTCTCCAAAACTAGTCAATCAATGTGAAATTCCATAAATAAATACTTTAATACTCATAATAAATCTATTTATAACAATTTCCCACTCCGCTCAAAAAGTCGATAAAGTCACCCTCGGACCCACATGCCCCGATTCCAGAAGTTTTCGAAGATAATCATTACCCATAACACCAAGAACTCAAATACATAATTTATTCCTAATTCCATTTCCAAAATCATTGTCAAAATCCAAAAATACCATTTTTTCTTGGTTTTCTACCAAAATCCGAGTTTCTCTAATTCTTATGCTTAAATCCTTGTAGAGTCTATGTATTTAACTTACAATAAGTGAGAATTACTTACCTTTCCATAGATGACAAAAACCTCCACTTGAAGCTCCTCAAAAATCACCCAACCAAGAAAGAATGAAAGAAAATGGGCCAAATCCCGTTCTTAAAGAAGCCTTCTGCCCAGCGACATCTTGCACCTGCGGTCACTTGACGGCTTCTGCGATTCCACAGGTGTGGCCAAAATACCGCTTCTACGGTCCTCCTTTAGGCCCCTCAATTCCCACATCTGCGGCTCTTCATGTGCAGGTGCGGTCCCGCTTCGGCAGAACTTGACCGCATCTGTGGTCCCAGCCTACCCAGCAAATTCCGCTTATGCGCCCCCTCTTGGACGCTTTTGCGGCTCCGCACCTACGGCCAAAACCTCGCAGGTGCGGTTACACCAGATACCAGCTGCATCAGTGTTTCCTTAGTCCAAAAATTGATCCGTTACCCATTCGGAATCCACTCGAGGCCCTTGGGACCTCAACCTAATATACCAACACGTCCTAAAATACGATACGAACTTAGTCGAAGCCTCAGACCACGTCAAACAACCTTGAAATCATGCATCGCATCCAATTTCAAGGTTAATGAACTTTTAGAACTTCAATCTTCTAAGTTCGATGCCGAAACCTATCAAATCACGTCCGATTGACCTCAAATTTTGCACACAAGTCACATTTAACATTAAGGACTTACTCCAACTTTCATAATAGAAATCCAAACCCGATATCAAAAAGTCCACTCCCGGTCAAACTTCCAAAAACCTCTCATTTCCAACTTTTGCCAAATGACCCCAAAATGACCTACGGATGTCACGACCTAAAATCTACTAAGGTCGTGATGGCACCGGACACCACCGTCAGGCAAGCCAATCATTAATTAGTTGAAATAAATTTCTGTTTTAACATTTATGAAAATCATTACCTTTCACTTTATTACATAGTAACTAAATAAAAATCCATTAAGCAAATACAATGGTTTAAATATTCCATTTCAGCAAAATATATCCCAACACATCCCAGAACCCGGTGTCACAAGTACATGAGCAAATTCTAAGAATTTCACAAAGACTACAAGCTTGTCCGAAATACAATTGGACAAGGAAATTAATATAAATAAAATAGTACAATACGAGGGAGACTCTGTCAGCTGCGGATCGCCTCCGGATGGTGCAGCTCGCCTAAGTCTCCAAACCAACATGTCACTATGAAAGTACCTGTGCAATAAAAATGCACAACAAGTATAGCATGAGTACAAAAACAACGTGTACTCAGTAAGTCGTCCGCCTAACCTCAGAGAGGTAGTGACGAGAGGTCAAATTAGACACTCACTAAGGTCCAAGAAATAAATTTAACAGAATATGATGAACACGGTAGGCATGTAAAGTAGTAAAGCAGCAAATATATAAGGCACTGGAATCCAAATAAATACTGGAAGTAAATAAACAATTACTACTTCCTCATTTTCCCCCAAATATCTTAATTTAACAATTTCTGCTTTGCTTTACCCCAAATATCTTAAATAAGCAATCACTTCTTTATTTTCCTCCAAATATCTTATCACTTCAAAATCCATGAAAAACATTTAACAATTTAGCATGCGCATACGGGATAAGGACAACCTGCCTGAGCCATAAAAATAATCATGTATGTGCACTGCCGAGGGTTGAACGGCCCGAACCATAGTGCACCTTTGCCATAAAATAACCATATCTATGCACTGTCGAGGGTCGAACGGCCCGTACCATAAGTGCATTTTTCCATCCGCCGTGGCGTACGACCTGATCCCATGAGAGTGGGGAAATTAACACTCCGCTCGCGGAATGTAAATTGCGAAGCGGTCACATGCAGTCATGCACAATCAATAGTCCACCCCGACTACGTCGAGAAAATAAATACTCAAGTAAATGACAGATTTCTCTTTTAAAAACCACAAAATAGTACTTAAATCCTTTCTCGAAATTCACTTGCCAAGTTTTTATAATATTTAATAATATACCCTTATCCGGAATACAATTGCCCACGAAGGAAATCAATTCTCTTTCGAGATGATTAAGAAAATGAACCCTAGTCTTCCTTAGATATTCAATTACTATTTCGATTAAATTAGCAGTCTGATATTACAGGCAAGATCACAGGTAAGACATGCTAGTGGGTCCTTAACTACCCTAACATGGCATAACAGTAGATATGCACGGACCCCCGTCACCTCGTGCATACGTAGCACCCACAGATAGTAGCACATACTTAATTAGTTCACCTAGGGGGACAATTCTCCCTCACAAAGTTAGAAAGGAGACTTACCTCGCTTCGAAGTTCCATAACCGGCTTCCGAGCCCTCCCATCGACTCCAATGGATGCCCAACTCCCCAAAACTATCCAAACAACGACACCAATGAAAATATACTCTAATATTTGCAACAATTCCAAATTATATAATTTTCCAACCCCATTCAGCGAATTGACCAAAATGCCCTCGGGCTCATGTGCCCGGAATTTCTCGAAGATATATTCTAGCCATAGCCTTATTAACTCAAATATACAATTTACTCTAAATTCTGTGCTCAAATTCGTGGTAGAAATCCAAAATAACATTTCTAGGTCTTTCCTCAAAAATCCCAATTCTCCTACTAATTCTCATGTATAATTCCATGTAATAACCTTGTATTTAACTTAGAAACATGAAGGAATTACTTACCTAGCATTGCATGAAGAAAATCCTCCTTTGAAGCCTCCCAAAATCATCCATGCCAAGATGAAATAGTGAGGAAATAGCCAAAAATCACGGTTTTAAAACATTCTGCCCAGGTCATTTCTCACACCTGCGATTCCGCAGGTGCGACCAAAAATTCCGCACTTGCGTCTTTTCCTCAGCTCCAGCCAAATTCGCACATGCGCCCAAATTTTGGCTCACAAGTCATATTTGACATTACAGACCTGCTCCAACTTCCGAAATCGCATTCCGACCCCGATATCATAATTCCCACTTCCGGTCGGATTTCTCAAAAACCTTCAAATTTCTATCTTTAGCCAAATGACTTCAAAATGACCTACGGACATCCGAATTCACTTCCGATCGCGCTCCTAACTCTAGAATCACCATACGAAGCTATTCCCAGACTCGGAATCCCAAACGGACATCAATAACACTAACATGCGCTTCAAGCCAAACTTAGGAAATTTTCTTCAAAATTCTAACTTCCACAATATACGTTGAAACGCTCCCGGGTTATCCAAAAACCCGATCCGGATATACGCCCAAGTCCGAAATCATCATACAAACCTGTTGGACCTTCAAATCCTGATTCGGAGGTCGTTTACTCAAAATTCTAATCTTAGTTAATTTCTCCAACTTAAGGCTTCTAAAATGAGAATTTTCTTTCCAAGCCAACTTTAAACTTTCCAAAATTCAATTCCGACCACACCTACAAGTCATAATACCTGAAATGGAGCTGCTCACGACTTCAAACTGCTGAACGACTTGCTAGAGCTCAAAACGACCGGTCGGGTCGTTACAACGGACCTCTTATTCCACATCCTAACGCGCTCCTAAGACCATAATCACCATATGGAGCTATTCCAAGGACCGGAATCCCAAACGAACATCGATAACATTAAAATGCACTTCAACCCCAAATTTATGAAATTCTTCCAAAAATGCCAACTTTCAATAATGAGCACTAAAATCCTCCCGGGTCTACGTCCAAGTCTGAAATCATCATACGAACCTGTTGGAACATTCAAATCCCGATTCCGAGGTCGTTTACTCAAAAGTCCAACATTAGTTAATTCTTCCAAATTAAAGCTTTCGAAATGAGAATTTTCCTTCCAAATCGACTCTAAACTTTTCGAAATTCAATCTTGACCACACGTGCAAGTCATAATATCGGAAGTGAAGCTACTCAACGCCTCAAACCGTTGAACGACGCGCTAGAGCTCAAAACGACCTATTGGGTCGTTACTCTGGCCAACACTCTGTTCCATACAACATAACACCAACCACTATATAATTTTTAAAATTATATTATTAATAAAGTTTTAGATTAATTAGTACTATTTGATTTAAAATTCCTACTTATTAATTTTTAATTAAAGATAAGTTTTACACATTCAGATTTAGAGAAACAAACAGTCTTAATTATTTAGTATTCAGATCTTAATACAACATCTTAACATTCATATGTATATTCAGATTCAGACGTTTTAATATTAATACACATATTGATATCTAGACGTGTATTCAGATTTAGACGTCTTAATCCTAATAAAAATAAATAAAGTCATATGCCTTAGAAAAGTGTACATTTTATTACAAAATAATTTTCTTTACTTTACTTTATTTTTATTATCCTTTCTCCTTTTTAATTATTCCCCTCACCATCAAACTGGAAAATAAAATTTCACCCCATGTTTTAATTTTTGGCCCCTGATCTCTTTCTTTTTTTTGCTACTAAGTGAGGCATGATGCCTTTAAATGGCTATTGTGGTGGGGGATTTTTGGATGGCTTTTATCATTGGTGATTGTGGGGCATAAAAATGGTGGCTCTTATAATTAAGAGGCAAGTGATGGTGAATGATGTGAGTATATATGTATTTGGTGGATACAAAAAAAGCTTCTTTTCGTTTGAAATTTCGTAAACACCATTTTTTTCCGATAGAAAAAAGATTTTTCAGTGATGTACCTTTCAAGATATGAGTGGTTTTGCTTTACATATGTATATTTTTTAATAAAAATGTGATTTGTGTGTTCGAGAGGGAGAGAAGGAAAGAAGACTATCTGAATAAATTAAAGAATAAGGCCATAAAAGTCGTCGGCGAGTGATGTGTGTTGTAAACGGGAATAGTAAAGTAGAGGAGAAGAAGGAAAAGACAAAGTCAAAGAAAAAGAAAAGTAAGAAATTATATGTTTAATTTTAATAAAAGTAATAGAGTAATAGTTTAAACATCGTATAGCTTGACATTTGAGTGAAATGAACGCCACATGCATATCACCTCACTACCCTAACCTTACCTCCACCCCAAAAAAGAAGAAGAAAAGAGCACAAATGTTACACATGATTTAAGAGTGATATAGGGCGGTACATCCATCAAATCAGTAGCATCCCACACAATATATGTTGTTCAATTCCACTATAATCCTTCTTAAATGAGGATTTTTTACGAAAATGGAAAAGAAGTTTTAATTTGGAATTAGAATTGTAGTTGACAATACATTCGTTCTCTATTTTTCATAAGTGTATTATATATTGAATAAAATTATAAGTATTTGAATTATTTCATCTAACTAGTCATAGGGTACACATGATGCCTGTGTACCCTATATTGATGAAAATAAATCTCTTAAAAAATAACATACTTAATACTCAAAGCTATGTGTTTGAGTTGGAAAATAGATATTTAAGTTAAAATGCAAGTTCCTAAAAGGAATAAATGTTGATCATGTTTATGATTTTGGTTTGTCACGACCCAAACATCCCTCCAAACTACGTCTTGACGGCACCTAGTGTCTACGACTAGGTAAGCCTAACAAATTGTGAAAAAATAACAAATGAAAGCAAAAACTTAACAACTAACATCAATAGATAACTGAATGACTGATAATAACGCCGCTCGGTGTGTACATTAACCAATGCACTAGAAATTCACAGCTTTCCCAAAATTCGGAACATTGTAAGTCACAAGCTACAGAAAGAAAATAGTATCTCTATACACCAGAGTCTAATAAAAAGAAATACAGAAAGTGTTTGACATATGGAAGAATAAAGGGGGATTCCGAGGTCTGCTGACGCGACAAATATACCTTGAAGTCTCTGAACTGTCACCGCTCACTGATGACGTGGCTGATAATGACCACCTGGATCTTCAAACAAAACATGTGTAGAAAAGTAGCATGAGTACACCACAATGGTACCCAGTAAGTGCCAAGCCTAACCTCGGTCGAGTAGTAATGAGGTCAGGTCAGACCCACTGGTATAAATTAAATAAGCAGGAGAATATAACAGTATAATAAGAGATCGAAATTTAACAAAAAGGACAACACAGCAAAAATAACAGTACAACACATATGTAATAAACAATAGGGGATCTCCGGAGATACCATCTCATAGTCCCAAAGTAAATATACAGGGAGAACTCCCAGGTACTGCCTCGTAGTCTCAAAGTAAATATACAAGGAGAACTCCCGAGGTACCGTCACGTAGTCTCAAAAGTAAATGTGCAGGGAGAACTCCCTAGGTACCGCCTCGTAGTCTCAAAAGTAAATGTATAGGAAGAACTCCCAAGGAACCGCCTCATAGTCTCAAAAGTAAACACACAGATCAAACTGATAAATACAACAATTAACAACAAGAATTTTACAGTTAATACATATAAAGAACATGGAAGAGCAGGAAAACAGCTACGCATGCTTCACAGAGTTCAAATAAGCAGTTAAAGCACGTAGACATGCGATATTAGGCTAAACAGGATAACTACACAGGTTGGTATAACTTAATTAAGAATGAAAACAAATTACTACTCAGCAAAATAGTATAACTCAAATTAAAAGGAAAACAAGTTGCTACTCAGTAAAATCGAATTTTACGACAAATGGCCCGTGTACGTACTCGTCACCTCACGTACATGGCGCTCACATATCATAACAGTACGAAATGACCCGTAAGAATAACTTATCCCCGATTATCCGACTCCGAATGGACAAATTCTAGCCAAACACAATTACATATCATAAATACAACTATAATAGACTAAGCTAATTAATGAAATCAAGATTTTTTTTAAAAAAAAATTCAAAAATCGCCCTAAACGCCTCCCCGGGCCCACGTCTCAAAATCGGATAAAATTCGCAAAATATGAACAGTCATTCACTCACGAGTCCAACCATATAAAATTTACTCAAATCCGATAAGAAAATCCTATTCAAAACCTCAAAAATCTAACTTAAGAACTCTTCCTCTTTTTTCCCAATTTTCACCCCAAATCACAAATTAGATGGTGGAATTAAAGGCATAATCATGGTATTTGACCAAAATTAGATAGGAATCATTTACCCCAAACATCCACGCAAGAATCTCTTTAAAAATCGTCTTCTACTAATATTTAGCTTAAAGTATATATATTTATATGTATATCGCCTCACATTTTACTCTTGTTTTGTGGATTCTGGATGTAAATTGAGTTGATTTATCTTAATTCGGGATGTTTTTATGTGTAGGAATCATCCGAAAGCAATTGAGGGTAAATGTGCGAAATTAGAGCCAAGACGAACGAAAAAAGAAGAAGTGCGATTTTCGGCGCCACAGGCAGCGCCCCCGCCACCAGTGGCACCCCAAATAGTCTACTTAACAAACCAGCGCCAGGGCCAGCATGGGGCACTGGGTTGGACGTTGGTGACGTGAATTATGTCCAAATTTAATTGGGACAAAGTTATTCGTCCCTAAACAACCCCAACTCATGTTCTAAACCTAATTTAGAGGTTATCTAACATACTTTGAAGGAGAAGAGACGTGGGGGAACACATAACACACTTGGAGGAGGCTTCTACCTAGTTTTTCTTCTCTTCTCTTCCTTTAATTTCATAGTTTATTAGTTCTAGAGTTTTGGGTGTTACATGAACGTTGTAGTTTGAAACTTGAATTGTTCTTATTATTTTATCATATTGGTTTATTTATTCAATCTTGTGCTTAATTATTTGATTGCTTGATCACCAATTGAATACTATCTACGAATCTAGGATTGAAATCGGGAAAGGGAATTCTAGATTGCATATAATAAGATTGAGTAGAGCAAGATCTNCTGGGGGGGGGGGGGCAGATTTGCGGTTAGGATAGGAATATACCTAATTGCCTTGCTTGGTTACTATACAGGAATTATTAATGCGTTCTTGTTAATTCTAATTCCAAAAGAATATAGACGTTAGGTTAGCTTGAATAGGCGAGTAGTACTTCGGGAGAAGGCTACGAGTAATATTAACCCTGTCAACCAATAAACCAGATAAATTAATTAGACGATTAAGTGAAAGACTCAACATGATTGTTAGTTAACCCATAACTCTAGAATATCGGCTCTTCTTGAATTCGTGTCTAATTTCACCAACTTGTTTCTTTAATTTTATAGTTTGCTACTCAAAATTAGTTGTAGTTAAATATTTATACTTTAGGTATCACTTGAATAGATAAATTGTTTGGGTTTAGTTTTTGGCGCCAAGTCTGAAATCATCATACAAACCTATTGGAACCGTCAAATCCCAATTCCGAGGCCGTTTACTCAAAATACTGACCAAAGTCAAACTTAGCCCTTTTTGCAACATTAAGGAACCAAGTGTTCCAATTTCAAGCCGAACCCTTCCAAATCCCTAACTAAACAGCCCCGTAAGTCATAAAACAGTAAAAGCACATACGAGGAGTCTTATTTAGGGGAACAAGGTTTTAGAAAGAAAAACGATCGGTCGTCTTGTTACATTCTCCACCTCTTAAACAAACGTTCATCCTCGAACGGGTCTAGAATCATACCTGGACTACTGAATAAGTGAGGAAATCTGCTCCGCAAGTCCTCCTCGGACTCCCAAGTCGCTTCCTTAACTGGTTGGCTCCTCCACTGAACCTTTACCGTATAAATCCTCTTGGACCTCAACTGGCGAACTTTCCTATCAAAAATGGCAACTGGCTTCTCCTCATAACACAAGCTCTCATCTAACTGAATCGTGTTGAAGTCTAATACATGTGACCTATCGGCATGATACCTCTGAGCATAGACATGTGGAAAATAGGATGAACTCCCGATAGACTGGGAGGCAAAGCAAGCTTATAAGCAACCTCCCCAACTCATCTCAACACCTCAAATGTACCTAAACCTTGGGCTCAACTTGCCCTTCTTCCCGAATCTCACGACCCCCTTCATCATCGAGACTTTTAAGAGAAACTTCTTGCCCACCATAAATGATAAATCACGTGCCTTCTGATCCGTGTAACTCTTCTGTATGGACTGTGCTGTGCGAAGTCACTCCTGAATCAACTTTACCTTTTCCAAGGCATCGTTTACCAAATCAGTACCATATAACTAAGCCTCGCCGGGCCCAAACTATCCGATGGGAAAACGACATCGCCGACCATATAAAGCCTCAAATGGATCTATCTCGTGATGGACTGATAATTGTTGTTGTAAGTAAACTCGGCCAAAGGCAAGAACTGATCCCTCTACCCTTGAAAGTCAATCACACACGCTCTGAGCATGTCCTCCAAGATTTGAATTGTTCACTCCGACTGCCCGTCGGTATGTGGGTGAAATGATATGCTGAGCTCTACACGGGTCCCCAACTCACTCTGTACTGCTCTCCAGAAATGCAAAGTGAACTGAAGGCCTCTATATGATATGATGAAAACAATCACACCATGCAACCAAACTATCTCCTGAATATAACTGGGCCAACCTCTATGAAGTTTACGTGGTCACAACCGGAATAAAGTGTGCCGACTTGGTCAACCTACTGATGTTGATCCAAACTACATCAAACTTCTTCAAGGTCCGCGGTAACCCAACTACGAAGTCCATAGTAATGCGCTCCCAAATTCCACTCAGGTATAGTCATTTGCTAGAGTAGGACACCTGGCCGCTGGTGATCATACTTAACCTACTGGAAATTTAGACACCTCGCAACATACTCAACTATGTCCTTCTTCATCAGTCGCCACCAATAATCCTGCCTCAGGTCGCGATACATCTTCGTGGCACCTGGATGAATAGAATACCAAGAACTGTGTGCCTTCTCTAGAATCCTCTCCCCCAAGCCATCGACATTAGGAACACATAAGCGACCATGGAGTCGCAGAACACCATCTTCGCCGATAGTAACCTCCTTGGCACCACCCAATAGTACCGTCTCTCTGAGAACCAATAAGTGTGGATCATCAAACTGTTGAGCCCTGATCTGCTGCAATAGTGAAGACTGAGCAATGACGCATGCAAGAACTCGACAGGGCTCTGAAATATCCAACCTCACAAGTTTGTTAGCCAAGGATTAATGTCCAAGGCTAAGGGCTCCTCCTTTGCTTAAATGAATGCCAAGCTACCCATACTCTCCGCCTTTCTGCTCAAGGCATTCGCAACTACATTCGCCTTGCCCGGATGATAAAGAATGGTAATATCATAATCCTTCAATAACTCAAGCCATCTACGCTGCCTCAAATTGATATCCCTCTGCTTGAACAAATGTTGCAAGCTACGATGATCGGTGTAAACCTCACAGGACACCCCATAAAGATAATGCCTCAAGATCTTAAGAGCATGAACAATCACGACCGACTCGAAATCATGTACAGGGTAATTCTTCTCATGGGGATTCAACTAACGTGAAGCATATGCAATAACTCGCCCCTCCTGCATCAATACACAACCCAAACCAATACGTGAAGTGTCACAATACACAATATACATCACTGAAGCGGAAGGCAACACTAGAACCGATGTCGTAGTCAAAGGTGCTGCAATAGATGAGAAGCACTCCACAAATCGCCAATATTAACCTGCTAACCCCAAGAAGATCCTGATCTCAATCGCCGTGGTAGTATGAGGCCAACTCTGAACTGCCTCAATCATCGTGGGATCCACCTTAAGAACTTCGCCTGATACAACATGCCCCAAGAATGTTACAGAATCTATACAAAAATCACACTTGGAGAACTTAACATATAAATTCTATTCCTGCAAGGTCTGAAGCACCACTCTCAAATGCTGCTCGTGCTCCTCCATTCTACGAGAGTAGATCAAAATGTCATCAATGAAGACAATGACGATCAAATCAATATATTGCCTGAACCCCCTGTTCATCAAATCCATAAACGTCGCTAAGGCGTTAATCAGGCCGAAGGATATCACTAGAAACTCATAATGGCCATATCTAGTCTAGAAAGCAGTATTCAGAACATCCAAATCTCGAATATTCAACTAATGGTACCCCAATCTCAAGTCAATCTTAGAGAAAACCCTGGCACCCTGCAACTGGTCAAAAAAATCATCAATACGTGGCAACGGGTACTTGTTCTTACTAGTAACTTTGTTCAACTAGGTGTAATCAATGCACAACCGCATAGTCCCATCTTTCTTATTCACAAATAACACTGGTGCACCCCAAGGCATTACATTCGGCCTAACGAACCCCTTTGTTAGCAACTCCTCAAGATATTCCCTCAACTCCTTCAACTCTTTCAGAGCCATACGATATGGTGGAATAGAAATAGGCTGAGTGGCTGGAGCCAAATCAATAGAAATCGATATCATGATCTAGTGGCATGCTTGGAAGATCAGAAGGAAACACATCGTAGAACTCCCCGACGGGCACTGAATCGATCGCTAGAGTCTCAGCGGTAGTATCCCGAACATAAGCTAGATAATCCAAACAACCCTCCTCGACCATGTGTCGAGCCTTCAGAAAAGAGATAACCTGGCTAGATGCATTGACAGACGAACCCTTCCACTCCAATCTAGGCAACTCTAGCATCGCCAAGGTAATAGTATTGGCATGGCAATCAAGGAGGGCGTGATATGGAAATAACCAATCCATGCCCAGGATGACCTCAAAGTCGGCCATATCAAGCAGCAGAAGATCCACTTTAGTCTCATAACCATACAATGTAACAATGCAGAACTGATAGACCCGATCCATAACAACAAAATCGCCCATTGGAGTGGACACATAAACGGTAGTTCCCGAGGACTCATGAGGAACATCCAGGTAATGAGCAAAGAGAGATGATACATATGAATAGGTAGGCCCTATATCATATAACACCGAAGCATCCATACCACAGACATAAATAATACCTGCGATCGCGACATCTGAGGCCACTGCATCTGGTCTGTACGGGAAAGCATAGAATCTAGCTGGAGCGCCACCTGACTGGCCTCCACCTCTAGGAAGACCCCTACCCACCTGCCCTCCGCCTCTAGGTGGTCAGACGGCTGGTGCAGCAGCTGGTGTTGTAATCATAGGCTGAGTACCCTGTTGTACTGCATTACCGGGAAGTTAGGGGAAAAACCTCTTCATGTGGCCAGGATCCCCGCACTCCTAACAAACCCTTGGAGTGGGATATTGTTGCCTTAAAGTCTGACCCTGATGGCCTGAATACCCACTGAAGGAATCCTGAATAGCTGGTAGGCGGTAGGAACTCTCTGACACGTCGCTGAAATAAGGTCGCATTGGAGCACCCCGAGGAGGCGGCGGTGCTGGATATGTAGTCCTGCTAGGCTGACCTCTGCCCCCAGGCGAATCACACTAAATCCTCCAAAATAATGAAATCGCTTGTCCCGCAACATCTGCTCTCGACCCTGCTAACGATAACCCTCAATCCTCTGAGCTATCTCCATAACTAGCTGGTAAGAAGTCCCCATATCAACCTCTCGGGCCATAGTGGCCATAATACTTGAGTGCGACCCCGAAACAAACCTCTGTACTCTTTCCGCCTCAGTAGGAAGTATCATAAGTGCATGGCAGGACAAATTAGAGAATCTCGCCTCATAATTGATCACTGACATTTGACCCTACTGGAGCTGCTCAAACTGAAACCGCAACTCTTCCCTTTGAGAGGGTGGAATATACCTATCCAATAAAAGGCGTGTAAATTTATCCCTAGTCAAGGGAGGAGAACCTGCAGGTCTGCCAAGAAGATAAGACTACCACTATCTACGAGTCTTGCCCTCCAGCTGGAAAGTAGTAAAATCCACCCCATGGGTCTCTAATATCATCATGTTGTGCAAACTGTCCCTGCATCGATCAATGAAATCCTGGGGATCCTCATGTCGCTCACCTCCGAAGACAGGAGCGTGTATCCTAGTCCATTTGTCCAATAGCTTCTGCGGCTCGCCGGTCGCAGCTGGTTTGGGCTCAAGTACGACTGCTGCCACTGACTGGGTTCCTTTCACGGGTAGCGTGCCCAGGGTCTGATATACAACAGTTGCATGCCCAGGAGCCTGAGTATTAGGGGTCTGTGCTCCCCCTCCCGCCTGGGATGTGTCTAGGTCTGCTGGAAATAAACCATCCTGGGTCATAGTATCCATGAATCGTAGCATACGACTCATAACCTCCTGAAAGCCCGGTGCTGACATGAAATCTACCGGGGCTGGCTCGTCGGCATGCACCTTGTCCTGCTTCTCAATAATAGGATCCTCTATTGGATCCGCTGGTGGCAAAGCTGGAGCAACTCTGGGATGTCCTCGTCCCCTACCCTGGTCGGTTCCCTCCCCCGGCCTCTTACTCGGCCTCTAGCAACAGGGGGAGCAGCTCCTCCCAGGTATGGAACATCCGCCATGCGCTTTCTCACCATATGTGAGAGAATAAGAGAAATATTCTTAGTATCACATCAATTGCACGATAGGAGATGAAGAAAGATTAGTTTCCTAACACCCTACAGCCTCTCGAAGATAACTACGAATGTCTCCGCACCGATCCACATGATTCTATTAGGCCTGCTCATAGCTTGTGAGACCTACGTAAACCAAGTGCTCTGATACCATGTTGTCATGACCCAAATTCTCCTATAGGCCGTGATGGCGCCCAACGTTACCACTAGGCAAGCCAACAGTAAACTAACCACATGATTGTTACCTTTAACATTTTTAAAAATAGCTGATTTAGAATTAGTGCATAAATAGGAAGTAAAAATTTAATGAGATGAGAGATAAATAATTTTAAGAGCAAATGAGATAAGTAAATATCCAAAAAAGTCATCGTGTGTCTACTAGCATAATTTCCAAGACCTGGTGTCACAAGTGTATTAGCTATTAGTAGAATATACAAAAAATACTACACTACTGTCTGAAGTGAAATAGACAGAAAGTAAAAGCAAAAGTAAGACTTCGGGTGCTGCAAAATGGGCTCGGAAGGCAGTCACCGCAAAGTCTCGAGAAAATCAAGGATGCGTGCCAGACTGATAACCATATGCACCTGCCTCTGATCCTGCACGATTAGTGCAGAAGTGTAGCGTAAGTACATAAACAACATGTACTCAGTAAGTATCTAGTCTAACCTTGAAGAAGTAGTGACGAGGGGTCGACTTCGACACTTACTATGGGATAACAATAAAATACTGAAATTATAATTATGCATGGACTATATAAATATAGCTGAAAACTCAATAACAAGAAATATACAAACTATTCTTTCACTAATAGTAAATCCCAAATTAATTTCCATCATTTAACAAATTAATCTCTCAAGTCAATGAAACAATATCAATTATAATTGGGTTCCAAAAATTATTACGCACGAATTATGCCGAGGACGTACGACCCGATCCAAAATACATATGCATATACTGTGTGCACTGCCGATGGTCGAATGGCACGAACCATAGATGCATCTATTAACCTGTCGAGGCGAATGACCCACTCCCATGAGAGTAGTGGAATTTACCTCGCTCGTGAAAAATACTTGCGACGCGAGTGAACATAGATTTCTCAAAGTTATCATAATATTCCTCAATTCTTTCCAAAAATAAGAAATCCAAACTGAAAACTTTTAAATCTTGAAATCCTCAATTTCAGCTCTATTCAAGGCAATTAATAAGCATAATCAAATAACAGTGTCAACAAGGCATGTTGTAAACCTAAGACTACCCGGACATCACATGGAATATGGCTATGCACTGACTCTCGTAACCTAGTGCGTACGTAGCTCCCCACACAAGCAATTTTCAATAAAACACACCTAAGGGGATGCGTTCCCTCTTATAAGGTTAAAAATGAGACTTACCTCGTCTCAAAACTTACTTTCCGGTCCATAAATGTTATTTAAACCATCAACTCGGTTCCAAAGACTCAAAATTATTCAAATGTTATATAAAATAATCAATACACATTCAAAAGTTCATATCCTAACTATTAAAGTGATTGCCCAACCCCAATTTGAAGGATTCCTAAAATTCACCCCCGGGCCCACGTGCCCGAATTCAGGAAATGTTTGAAGAAAGTTGTTACCCATAACCTCATGAACTCAAATATAATTTTTTCACTAACTTCTATAACCATTTTCGTGGTTGAATCTCATTTTTATCAAAACCTAAAATTTTCATCTAAACCCATGATTTCCACAAATTTACATGTTAAAATCTACCCATAACCTATGTATTAAACTCACATTAGGTAGAAATTACTTACCTTCAAAATCTAGGTTGAAATTCCCCTTTTTAAAGCTCTAAAATCACCTAAGAGATGAAAGAAAATGAGCCAAAATAGCCTAAGTCCCGTTTTTTAAAAGATGTTTCTGCCCAGTGGTCCTAATACGCGACCGCGGCCAAGCTCTCGCGATTAGGGATGCTTATCGGGCGGATTGGCGGTTATCTACTCTTAACGGTTTGGCTTATCGATTATCGGCTTTTAAATGTATTAATCCGCTAGCCACCCGATAAGATATTGGGCAGATTGGTATCGGTTTACCTCTTATCGGCGGTTTATCGGCCTAATTCAACCTATATTGAGTGCATTAATTGTTTGCTAACAGCCTAGCGTACAAATTCAGAAATCGAAATTACACATTAAGTCTACATACAGAAATCGAAACTACTGCCGACATAAGAATGAGCGGAAAAAGTAGAACACATTTGTAAATTGCACGCTACATTACATCCCAAACCCAAAGCAGAGTATTAAAATGAACACATTTGTAATTTGTCATTTCTCATACATTATAGGCTAACATCACTTGTCGGGCGTTATTGGTGCCTATGAAACTATTTTCTGCAACTGTTCCTGCGCTACATTGTCCAGTTCCATCTCTACTTCTTCTCCTATTTCAATTACATGAAAAACATAAGAGAAATCATCAGGATTAAAAACCTATATTAACACAAACATAGTTTCTGAAGATATTAAATCCGCTTAGCAAGCTGTCAAACTCCGGTTAGTGCCCAAAAAACACGGCTTCTGAAGGTGTTCCAATAGCCCCGGGAACATTGACAATTGAGTTCTGGTTTATCTTAGGCTTCCGCTGAACAGCTATATGAACAATTACTTGCACCTTGCACATAAATGAATCTAGCATTTGGACCATTTGGTCATATTTGTTATTTGTAAATACTGAAATAGATACTGTGGAGATGCAACTTATGAAATGCATTCTAAAAATGCAACTGACAAATCACATTCCAGATGCGATTTCTTTAACAACAGAAGTACAATATTGTATTCACTTCTTATACCACCAGTGAACACCAACTGCAAATACATAGAGACATCACAAAAAAAGACTGCAGAATCCACAGTAGCTTCCAATTTCACACTAATCTGTCACAAAATCTGAACAACAACTTCAGTTTCAGTAATATTTACAAGAAAGCAGCAAGCAGGAGCTATCATGTCATCCTATTTACATTAAGTTGATCACATTTAGCTATCAAAATATTAAAGTCATGTGCTAATTCTAGTGCTTCCCACTGTTAGTTCAATTAACAGTAAATACACACTTATATACAACAAATATTTGAAGCCTTGATGTGTTAAATTTGAATTCTTACCAAATATATTAACACTACACGTCAATTACGAAAGGGTCTTTTCCATTGCTGGCTACATCTGAAGAAAAAAATTTAAATAATGAATCGTGCGATAAATATAAGCATATCACCAACACTTATATACAACAAATATAGTAACAATATTATTACCTTGTTCAAGTTGCTCGATTTTATCAAGATCTTCCTCAACACTAATATATTGTTTTAATTTTTCATTCTGAAACCAATCTTGAAGACGCACAAAACAATCCCTTAGTTACAGTACTACGGGAAGGGATACGAAAAATGAGGTTGCGCCACTTTCATAAAGTCTTAAGACCTTCTTTATCAACAAAGCTAAAAGGAAGCTCATCAACTATTACCATACGACATAACTCCTTCCTACATTCTTCTTGATCAAATTTTCAAGTAACAACAGCTACGTCACCCTGTCTACCCCCTGTAGCAGATTGAAAGCCTAAATTTGATTATTTTTTATCAACAATAGCAGGGCATTTAGGACACTTAAGCACATGAGAAAGAAGTGTAGACATACCATCTTTGGTCTTAAATACATACTCAATAAAGCAATGTCACATTTTGCTTTTGTACTCCCTTCAGAAGTAGTACTTTCTGTAAAATGATCCCACACAACTTACCTTTTTCTCCTTTTTCTGGTTATATTTGACTCCGTTGTTTGAGATTGACTTATTGCATTTGAATTATAAGCCCCACTTTCACCCATCATCACCTTATCACTTTGTATATTTTTAGTCATGTATGAGTCACTGCAACAAGAAAAGAAAAGGAAAACAAGTTTTAATTTCAGTTACTTATCATTCTCAGTATACAATATTCTTCCATAACTAAGCAGAAATAGAGGTGTTCATTTTCTCAAATTTGACCATTTTGATTAAATAAGTAGGGATAAGAAGAACCACATTTTATTTCTAAAATCTATTAATTAGGGATATATAACACAGTATTCATATCGACATTACAAGACGCAACAACTTGACAGTGAGAATCTTAACCTTTCTTCCTCCTTTTCCCCTTTTGTTTGTTCCTTTACATTGAAATATGAAATTAACACCACATCCATAAAGGTACAATGGGTGCAGTGTTTACTACATCTATGTACTTGAATCTGGTTCTGCCTAGAAGCACTATGAAACTTTAATCTGAGGTGATAGCAATATTACATTAGCAATCAAAAAAGACTTAAACTCAGTCATATGACAAGGGAATGTTCCATTAATTAAACAGTGATTCACTGCATAAAATCGATTCAGAGCACTGCACAGCGAGCAAAAATTTATGAATTGCAAGGTAAAAATACAGATACCTGAAAAGAGCGGAGATGCAGTGCACCCAATCAGAAATTCAGAATCCCAAAAAAATAAATTAAAAAAGAAAAAGAGAATTTACCAGATCGAATCTTAACCTTTATTCCTCCTTTTCCCTTTTTGTTTGTTCCTTTTCTTTCTTACCTTAATCATTAAGGAGATGCAGTGCACCCAACAAATATCAAATGTATCTTTTCTTTGATTTTAAAGACATCAAAAAGAAAGAAACTTACCATCTGCTGACTGCTGCTCTGGCTATGGCGAGAGGGAGAGGCGAGACAGCGAGAGGGAGAGGCGTTAGGGTACTGTAGGTGCTAGACTGCTGGAAGTCGACGAGAGGGGCGTTAGGGTTTCTGTCTTACACGTTAGAGAGTATAGACAGAGTACTGGAACTCTATGGAAGGATTTTTTTATATTTTATATATAAGGATAAAAATAAATTATATATATATATATATATATATATACTCTCAATGGGTTAACGGATTATCCGTTAAGAAAATTGAATAATACGCCCCCAAACTGATAAGTCGTTAATAAAAACATTTCAATATGTTCCCGTCTGTTAAACCATTAACCCGATACCAATAAGCCATTAAGCTTCGGTTTCGGATCGGTTTTCGGCTTCGGATCGATTTTGAACACCCTTACTCGCGATAGCGAAGGCTAAACTGAGGAGCCCAGGAAAAAGGCTCTACGTGAACGCGAGAGGACCCATGCGAACGCGGTGCACTCTACCGCCTAGCAACTTAATTCTGGGCGGTCTGAAACACATCCGAGCAACTCAGGACCCCGTCCAAATGCACCAACAAGTCCATAAACATAATACGGACCTGCTCGAACTCTCAAAACATGTAAAACAACAACAAAACTAAAAATCGCACCCTAAAACCGAATTGAATCAAAATATGAACTTCAAGTTTCCAAATCACTTCGAACGCACCGAATCATACTTAGACTACTCGGAATGACACTAAATTTTGCGGGCAAGTCTTAAATCACCATACAGAACTATTCCAAGGCTCAAAATCCCAATTGGACCTCGATAACACCAAATCCTGCTTCAAACCAAATTTGAACAACTTTAAAACCTTCAAAGAGCCAACTTTCTCTATTAGGCGCCGAAACGCTCCCGGGTCATCCAAAACCCAATCTGAACATACGCGAAATCATCGTAAGAACCTATTGTTACCATTAAATCCTGATTCCGAGGCCATTTACTCAAAATGTTGACCAAAGTCAAACTTAGCCCTTTTTATAACCTTAAGGAACCAAATGTTACGATTTCAACCCTAACCCTTCCAAATCCCGAACTAACCATCCCCTCAAGTCATAAAACACTAAAAGCACATAGGAGGAGTCTTATTTAGGGGAAGGAGGTTCTAGAAAGCAAAACGATCGGTCGGGTCGTTACATTCTCCACCTCTTAAACAGACATTCGTCCTCGAACAAGTCTAGAATCATACCTAGAGTATTGAATAAGTGTGGATATCTGCTCCGCATGTCCTCCTAGGACTCCCAAGTCGCCTCCTTGACTGGTTGACCCATCCACTGAACCTTTACCGTGTAAATCCTCTTGGACCTTAACTAGCGAACCTGCCTATCAACAATGGAAATTGGCTCCTCCTCATAACCCAAGCTCTCATAAAACTGAATCGTGTTGAAGTCTAATACATGTGACTTTTCGGCATGATACCTCCAGATCATAGACACGTGGAAAACTGGACGAACTCCCGATAGACTGGGAGGCAAAGCAAGCTCATCAGCAACCTCCCCAACTCGTCTCAACACCTCAAATGGGCCTATAAACCTTGGGCTTAACTTGACTTTCTTCCCGAACCTCATGATCCCTTCATCGGTGAGACTTTCATGAGAACCTTCTCGCCCACCATAAATGACAAATCACGCGCTTTCTGATCCGCGTAACTCTTGTGTTTGGATTTTGCTGTGGCGAAGTCGCTCCTAAATCAACTTTACCTTTTCCAACGCATCCTTCACCAAATCAAAACCATATAACTTAGCCTCGCTTGACTCAAATCATCCGATGGGAGAAAAACATCGCCGACCATATAAAGACTCAAATGGAGCCACATCGATGTTGGACTGATAACTGTTGTTGTAAGAAAACTCAGCCAAAGGCAAGAATCGATCTCACTGCTTTCGAAATTCAATCACACATGCTCTGAACATGTCCTCCAAGATATGAATTGTTTGTTGTGACTGCCCGTCGGTCTGTGGTGGAAAGGCTGTGCTAAGCTCTACACGGGCCCCCTACTTACTCTGTACTGCTCTCCCGAAATGCAAAATGAATTGAGGGCCTCTATCTGATATGATGAAAACAAGCACACCATGCAACCAAACTATCTCCTGAATATAACTAGGCCAATCTCTCTGAAGTATACATGGTCACAACCGGAATAAAGTGTGGCCGACTTGGTCAACCTGTGGACGATGACCCAATCTGCATCAAACTTCCGCAAGATCTATAGCAACCCAACTACGAATTCCATAGTAATGCGCTCCAAAATTCCACCCAGGTATAGTAATTTGTTGGAGTAGGCCACCTGGCCTCTGATGCTCATACTTAATCAGGTGGCAATTTAGACACCTCGCTACATACTCAACTATGTCCTTCTTCATCAGCCACCACCAATAATGTTGCCTCAAGTTGCAATACATCTTCGTGGCACCTGGATGAATAGAGTACCGAGAACTGTGTGCCTCCTCTAAAATCCTCTCCCTCAAGCCATCGACATTAGGAACACATAGGCGACCCTGGAGTTGCAGAACACCATACTGATCTGCTCCAATAGTGAAGACTGAGCAACGACGCATGAAAGAACTCGGTTGGGCTGTGAAATATCCAACCTCATAAGTTTGTTAGCCAAGGACTGAACGTCCAAAGCTAAGGTATTCTCCTCTTCTTAAATGATAAAGAATGGTAATATCATAATCCTTCAATAACTCAAGCCACCTGCGCTGCCTCAAATTGAGATCCCTTTGCTTGAACAAATGCTGCAAGCTATGATGATCGGTGCAAACCTCAGAGGACACCCCATAAAGATAATGTCTCCAGATCTTAAGAGCATGAATAGTCGCGACCGACTCCAAATCATGTACATGGTAACTATTCTCATGGGGCTTCAACTGACGTGAAGCATATTCAATAACTCGCCCCTCTTGCATCAATACACAACCCAAACCAATGCGTGAAGCATCACAATACACAATATACATCCCCGAAATGGAAGGCAACACTAGAACCGGTGATGTAGTAAAAGTTGTCTTGAGCTTCTGAAAGCTCACCTCACAATCATTGGACAAATGGAACGGAGCACCATTATGGGTCAATATAGTAAAAGGTGTTTCAATAGATGAGAAGACCTCCACAAATCGCCAATAATAACCTGCGAACCCCAAGAAGCTCCTGATGTTAGTCGCCGTGATAGGACAAGGCCAACTCTGAACTGCCTCAATCTTCTTGGGATCCACCTTAATATCTTCGCCTGATACAACATGCCCCAAGTCCACTGGTGTTTTCAATTTTCCAAAACTTACACTTCGAGAAGGAAAACAAAATAGAAAGTCTGGTGTTTTCAACTTAACTCCGGGTGGTCCGAAACACACACGAGCAACTAGGGACCCTATCCAAATGCACCAACAAGTCCATGAATATAATACATACCTGCTCTAACTATCGACCACACATGAAACAACAAGGAAACTAATAATTGCACCTAAAACCGAATTGAATCAAAATATGAACCTCAAGTTTTCAAATTGCTCCGAACGCGCCGAATCATACGTAGACTACTTGGAACGACACTAACTTTTGTGGGCAAGTATTAAATCACCATACAGAATTATTCCCAGGCTCGGAATCCCAATGGGACCTCGATAACACTAAATCCTTCTTCAAGCCAAGTTTAAAGAACTTTAAAACCTTCAAAGAGCCAACTTTCACTATTAGGCACCGAAATGCTTTCGGGTCATACAAAACTCGATCTGAACATAAGCCCAAGTCTTAAATCATGATACAAACCTATTGGAACTTTTAAATCCCGATTCCAAGGCCGTTTACTCAAAACATTGACCAAAGTTAAACTTAGACCTTTTTGCCAACCTTAAGGAACCAAGTGTTTCGATTTCAACCCGAACCTTTCAAATCCCAAACTAACCATTCCCACAAGTCATAAAACCGTAAAATCACATATGAGGAGTCTTATTTAGGGGAACGATATTCTAGAAAGTAAAATGACCGGTCAGATCGTTATATTTATTCCATAAAAAGAGCATTAGCAATTAAAAAAATAGAACACAAAGTAAAAAAAGCTAGAATAGTATTAAGAATAAAAAATTCATATAAGTGTTTGAGGAAGCATAATCAAATCTAAATCCTGAAATAAAACAAGCTTTCAATACTATATTAAAAAGAGTTGACTCTAGTATTATAACGATCCAACCGGTCATTTTGAGCTCTAGCGTGTCGTCCGGTGGCTTGAGGCCTTGATTATTTTCACTTCATGTATTATTACTTGTACGTGTGGTCGAAATTGAATTTCGGGAAGTTAAGAATTGACTTGGAAAGAAAACTCTATTTTCGGAAGCTTTAAGTTGGTAGATTTGACCAAGATTTGACTTTTGAGTAAACGACCTCGGAATCAGGATTTAAAGGTTCCAATAAGTTCGTATAATAATTTCGGTCTTGGGCGTATGTTCGGGTTGAGTATTGGGTGGTCCGAGAGCATTTCTACACTTTTATTGGAAAGTTGGCAATTCGAAGGTTTTAGAATTTGAAGTGGACATTAGTGTTATCAATGTTCATTTGGGGTTCTGAGCCTTGGAATAGGTTTGTATCATAATTTATGAATTGCACGTAAATTTTGGCGTCATGCCGTAATGTTTAAGTGTAATTCGGGCGCGTTCGTTGAAGTTTGAATGTTTGAAAGTTAAAAGGAGGATTTAATCGTTGATTCATGATTTTGATGTTGTTTGGTGTGTTTTTGGGTTATGTTTTGGGACTGGTCTGTGTAATTGGATGGGGTCCCAGAGGCCTCGAGTGTGTTTCAGATGTGTTTGGGTTGTATCACGCTCTTATTTGATGTTTCAACGCTGTTTCTTTAGACATAAAGGGTACCATATTGAGAAATCTGCATTTGGTTTGCAATTGTATTGAATCATTAGATCCCTATCGTAATTATGGAACCATAGCAACAAGAATCGTCAAATTCCGAGGTCGTATGAGAGAATTATGTCCATTTCCGTGTTGAAAAAGATTGTTGGTTACTGGTGCAGACTTCATTCTTCGTGAACGCGAGGGAGGTCCCGTGAACGCGAAGAAGAAAATTTGGATTGATCGGTCAACACGAAAAGTTTCTGTTCACGAACGTGAAGGTGTCCCGCGAAGGCGAAGAACAAAAATCGCCTGGACAATATTTTAAATGGGCAGACCGAGCAATTTAGTATTTTGAGCATTTTGAGTTCTAGAGCTCCATTTTAGGTGATTTTTGCGATTTTGTTCTCGTCTCAACACGAGGGGTAAATATTTGACCTTTATGTTTTTTTAAATGTTTTCCATGATTATTTTCGGTGGGTTATCATTTTTTATCCGTGTATGGATTATAAAAATTGGGGTTTTGAGCCCCAAAGTTATGAGATGGTAAATCCTTGATTTGAGGATCAATTCATGGGAGAACTTGGATGATTTTTGGAATATAAACTATATAAGTTATGGGTAATAATTATTCTTAATAATTTTCAAAATTCGGGCACGTGGGCCCGAGGGTTGACGTTATTGACTTTTCGAGCAGAGTTGGGAATCATTATAAATTGTTAAATTGTAAGCATTGGAGTATATTTTGATTGATTTGCACGTTTTTTGACTAGTTTTGGAATGTTTTGCTTTGATTTGAGGTGTTAGATAGACGTTGGAGCTGGTTATGGAACTTCGGAGCGAGGTAAGTCTTCTGTCTAACATTGTGAGGGCAAAACTACCCCTAGGTGATATTTATTGTTATGTGCAACTAGTTGTGGGTGCTACGTACGCACAAGGTGACGAGAGTCCGTACGTAGCTAAAGCATGTTTATGTCCGGGTAGACTTAGGACTTTATCATGTAATAATTGAATTATTTGAACTCGTTCTGCTGGCTTAATTAATTAAAGTTATAACTGAAATTGATTTAGAAATAAATATATGTATACTTGACTGAGCCTTATCACTTTGAGTTGTGGGCGAGTTATTTGAGAAACGGTAAAGATTATAATCATTTTGTGCTCATGTACTATATTGTAAGCACATATCTCATAATTCAGTAACTTCCTTCCTTTCTTGTGGAGTGGGCCGAACGCCTCGACAATATATATATGCATCTATGGGTTGTGTCGTACGAACCTTGGCAGTGTACACGTTATTCTGGATCGGGCCAAACGACCTCGGCATAATCGTGCGTTATATCGCTAGTAGTCCGAATATTCACGAGCTAATATTTCCATTGATGCCTGGATTTTTATATGGTATTCCTTATTTATTTGATACGGGCACTTGGCATTTATGAGATGTTAATGTAGAATACGAAATTTATAAATTCATGCTCTAAAAGAAATATTTGGAAGATTATGTAACTTACAGATTCACCCCATCATTGTTATATGCTTTATGTTTTATTATACCATTTTATTGGATCTTCAGTAAGTGTCGATGTCGATCCCTCGTCACTACTTTTTCGGGGTTAGGCTAGATACTTAATGGGTACGCGTTGATTTACGTACTCATGCTGAACTTCTGCACTAAATGTGAAGGATCTGATAGGTTCATTTGGTGATCATCTTGGCACGTATGCGCATCTGTTGAGGAGACTTTATGTGAGCTGCAACCCAAGCTATGCATCGCAGTCCACCGAGTCTCCATCCTACTATGTATTTTATTCTGCCTTATTTACATTCTGGACAGATGTTGTATTATTATTGTACTCCTTAGAAAATGCTCATGCACTTATGACACCGGATTTTGGGAGTTCCTACTGGTTGTTTGTTTTTGTAGTTCACGTAATTATTATCATTTTACCCTGAAATTCTATTTATACCATTTAATTAATGGTGATTATGATTTCGAAAGTAATAAAATGAGTAAATAAATTGATAAATCAATGTTGGCTTGCCTGACAGCAGCGTTAGACGCCATCACTTGCAAATACCAGATCAAGGGGCATGATACTGTTAGCAATAATAACAAGTGGTGTACCAACAACAGTTTTATTATGAGTCCACTCACTTTAAATTTGATATACCTCTTCAAACAACTGAAATAACCATCACAAATATATCAATTTAGAATAATAATGCTAAATTTATAAGGAAAGCAAAATTGATAACATGGTATGAAGTGTTTATAGTGTCAAACGATCGAAACAATTGCCGTGAGCTCTAGAGATGTATTGGATATCAATGAACAGTTTGATAGAAAATTAATGGTTTGGAAGTGATTTCTATCAAGTTCCAAAATCGATGAAAGTAGAGACGGTAAATTCTAGCTTGTCAAAATTATAATTATGGCCTCAAATGAAAAAGATTCAACCAATAAGAAATATAAAGTAAGAACAAATCCATTATTCACTAACTTTTTTTTTCATGCCGGAAATGAAAAAGAGAATCCAATAAAGATGATTTGGTTCTTTCAGAACACTTGGTTATCAACCGCAATGGTGATAATAGTGCATTTAATATGACAAATGTTTTCATCATTAGATTAAAATGCAATTTGCAAATTGCATGATAGAAATTAAAAAAATTATCTTAGCTAGCAGAAATGAATATGTTGATCAACAAAATAAAAGGTTGAAAGTAAACTGTATGGTATAAACAAAATATTTTTCATATTTTTACTCGGCCGAAGATGATACCAATTATTTCTACCAAAAAGAATACTAAAATACTTTAATACCAAATAGCCTTCTACCATATATGCAGGTTTATTGTCAAGTTTATTATTACTTACGTATGTTGGTATGATGATCCGATAGGTCATCTAGAGTTTTAAATCTTAATTCTGTGTTTCGGAGCCTCTGTTAGCTCTTTTAAGCCTTCCTCGAATTACGTGCGCAGTCCGAGTATTTTTCCCGAAGGTTTTTATGTTAAAAATTGATAAACTAAGAAACTTTGCCTTTAAAATCTATTTGAGTTGACTTGGTAAATGTTTTGAGCAAATGGACCCGCATCGGTGTTTTGACGGTCCCAGAGGGTCCGTATCATGATTTGGGACTTGGGCGTATTCCCGGAATCGAATTCAGAGGTCCCTAATTCGATTCATCGCTTTTTGTCAGTTTAAAGGTTTAATGATTTTAAAGAATCAACTTATGTTTGACTTTATTGATATCAGGTCTGTATTTTGGTTACAGAACCCGGTATAGGTCCATTACTATATTTATGACTTGCCTGTCAAATTTGGTGAGAAATGGAGTTGGTTTGACGTGATTCGGTCGTCCGGTTGTTAAACTAAAAACTCTAAAGTTTTCTTGAAAATTTCATTTGGTTTGGTGTTCGATTCGTAGATCTAGGTGTTATTCTGGTGTTTTGATCATGCGAGCGAGTTCATATCAAGTTGTTGGACTTATGTGCACATTTGGTTTGGACACTCGAGGGCTCGGGTGAGTTTCGGATAGGCTACAGATGGTTTAAACATAGAAAAATCTGGATTTTTGAGCTTTTACTGGTTTCTGGTGTATTGTACTTCGTGATCGCGAAGAGACTACCACGATCACGAAGGGGGAACTGGATAGAAGAGGATTTACTCTACGCGAACGCGAAGGACTATACGCTAACGCGAAGTAGAGGGGGGCTAACGCGGACAGTGTATCACGAATGCGTAGCTTTGTGGACCTGGGGGAGGGGAGCTGACGTATACTCTTCGCGAATGCGGCACAAGGACCGCGAATGCGTATGCTGGTGGGTGTAAGCCTTCGTGAATGCGTAGGTTATCTCGGGAACGCATAGGCTATTTGATATGCTGCTTCGCGATCGCATCAGGCCCTTCGCGAACGCGAAGAAGGCTTGACGCCTAGTGATTAAAAACAGACCAAAAACGGGATTCTTCCATTTTTTCATAGACTCTCCATTAGAGCTCGGCCTAGAGGAGATTTCGAAGAGAAAACTCAACATCAACTCATAGGTTTGTACACTTTAATTCATTTTCTTCCATTCCTAACATCACCCATTAATTTCTAGCCCTAATCTTTGTTCTTTCTTGGTAGAAATTAGAGATTTATGAAGAATTGGGGGTTTATTCAAATTAGGGATTTAAACCTCAAATTGAGGCTGAATTTCGAAACTAATTACATAATCGGCCTCGGGGGTGAATGGTTAAATGAATTTTGGTCCGTACCTCGGGTTTTGACCAAGCGGGCCCGAGGTCTTTGACTTTTTGTGGGAAAATTTGAAAATTCTAAATTTATGCATTGTAATTGATTCGTTTAGAAATATTTGACATTATTGAGTCGATTGTGGTTAGATATGAGTGGTTTGGAGGCGGATTCTAGGGGAAAGGCCCCGGTAGAGCTCTAAATTGAATGCGAAGAGAGGTAAGTGCTGAGTTTAACCTTGACTCGAGGGAATTAGGAACCCTTGAACTATGTGCTATGTGAATTTCATGTGTTTCGGCATATATGCGAGGTGACGAGTGCTTATACGCCGCCGAATTACTTGTTTCCCTGATTTTATGCATTTCCTTAGTTATCTCCTTCCCTACTTTAACTGTTATGTGTCCTAAATGGCTTCTATGTTTTAATTGCTACTTGTTAATCATTATTTCCCCTGTTAAAAAAAATGTTAGATGTCTTCATGCTTTCATGACTTGCTGCTATTTGCCTTAATTGACGTACTTGCACCTTCAAATTGTCATTTACTGGACTGGTCTTGCCGTGTAGTATTTCATACGTGAATTTTCCATGTTGGTACAAAGTTTCCTTACTGTTTCAGCTTTATATTCATCAGTTATGGTGGTTCTTGTGATTTGAATTATGAAATTAATTGTATTGATATGGTGGGATCGGGTCACAACAAGTGAAATAAGGGTGGATTTATACGGTGAAATAAGGGTGAATTGTGATACTGATTTGTTATATGGTAGGATCGGGTTGCGCGCCACAACATATATATTTATTTATGATTGTTGATATTGTTACGGTGGAATAAGGGAGGATTGTGTTCTACGGTGGGATCGGGTTGCGCGCCGCAACAACCTATGTGTTTCTATTTTCCTTGAGCTGTATTGGTTTTGGGTATTTTCACTCGAAACTCTAAGGATTTGGTAATTCTGATAGTCACTGGCCTATTTCTTGAGGCTGTAGCTATTATCTTCAATTGACTGTCCTATTTTGTTTCGTATTTCCTTTTTCTATCTTTATTATATATGGCGTACAGGTTGTAGTGTGAGTGACCTGCCTGAGCCTCGTCACTACTTCGTCGAGGTTAGGCTCGACACTTACAGAGTACATGGGGTCGGTTGCACTCATACTACACTATGCACTTCTTGTGCAGATTTTGGAGTCGGTCCCAACGACGGTTATTAGCATGCTCAGATTGGACAGTTTTGAGGAGACTTGAGGTACAACTGCTCAGCATCCGCAGCTCCTAAAGTCCCCTTTTCTTTTATTTAGCCGTGTATTTTCCTTCACACGACTTTATGTTTTATTCAAACCCTTGTATGTATTATTCTAGTAGCTTGTGTACTTGTGATACCGGGTCCAACGTTGTATCAAATATTTTAGTTATTTTAGCTTCCGCACATTCCTTTGGATTATTATACTTATTTCAGTCCTTTCTCATTATTTAATTAAAACTATTGAAAAATGAATAAATTGTTCTAACGTTGTGTAACGACCCGGCCGGTTGTGAGAGTTAGAGTCCCGATCCCCTAAAAACGTTTTTCCCCGCGTTTGTTTCTACTTTTGGGACTTGCTAGAGTGTTTAGCTATGAAATTCGGAGAGTTTTGGGACACTTAGTCCCTAATTATGAATTTAAGCCTTAGAAATTGGACCGTAGTCGGAATTGTTTGAAGACGGGTCCGGAATAGAATTCTGTCACCTATATTAGCTCCGTTGAGTGATTTTGGGGTTAGGAGCGCGTTCGGAATATGTTTTCGAGGTCTGTAGTGGATTTAGGATTGAATTGGCGAAACTTTAAATTTCGGCGATTTCAGCCAATAGGTAAAATTTTGATGTCGGAATCGGAATGGAATTCGAGGAGTGGTTGTAGGTTCGTGGTGTCATTTGTGACTTGTGTGTCAAATTTGAGGTCAATCGGACTAGTTTTGACGTGTTTCGACATCATTGTAGATTTCGAAAATTTGCTAAGTTCTTAGGCTTGAATTTATGTTTAATTCTTTTTTTTGGTGTTATGTGATGTGTTTTGAATGCTCGACTAAGTTCTAATGAGGTTGTAGGACTGGGGTGGTTTTGGTTGAGGTCTCGGGGACCTCGGGTGTGTTCCGGATGCTCAACGGGAAGATTTTTAGACTTAAGCTAATAGCTGAAGTTGCTGGTTCTGGTGTCTCGCACCTGCGGAAGGGGGATCCGCAAGTGCGATAAGGGGTTGCGTAGGTGCAAATTAGCTCAACGCCGGCTGGGTCCGCAGGTGCGGCTTGGAGACCGCAGGTGCAGAACCGCAGATGCGACGCAGATGCGGGACCGCAGGTATGGGACCGCAGTTGCGGCCCAATTGACCGTTGAAGCGAAAACCGCTGGTCAGAAATAGGAGAAATCGAGGGTTTGAGTTCATAATTTCTAAAATCAATTTGGAGCTCGGGAATTGGCAATTTTGTGAGGATTTTGAAGAGGAGATCAATAGGTAATGATTCCTAATCCTATTTCCCTTGTATTTCATCAATCTATAGTGAATTCTTCAACCTGATTAGGGAGAAATTGTGGGAAAATGTTTGAAAATGAGAGAAAGGTCCCCCAATTGAGAATTCGAGTTTTGAGTGAGAATTCGACGTCGGATTTTTATGATTTTTGGTTGAGTGTACTCGTAAGTGAATGGGTGTTCGGAATTTGTGACTTTCACTCGATTCCGAGTTGTGGGCCCCAGAGACTTTTGGGGAATTTCCCTAATTTTGCGCTTTAGCTTCAAATTTAGTTGTTAAAATAGTTGCTTGTAGTGATATTCACAGTATGAAACTTATTTGAATAGATTTCGGCCATTCGGAGTTTGGTACTCGTGGCAAGAACGTGATTCCGGGTTGAATTGAGTAGTCAAAGTAAGTGTCTTTCCTAACTTTGTGTTAGGGACTTCCCCCTTAGGATATTTGATGCTAAATGTTGTGTGGGCACCGTGTACGTGAGGTGAAGAGTACGTACACGGGTCGTTATTTCAAAAATCTCATTTTTCCCTTACGAAAACATATATTGTTTTTTTCTCTTCTATGAACTTGCTCTCATATGATATATTGTTTAGTTTAGATTAGGAAAGCATGCTTACTTGCTTAATTTACAACTTGATTTTCTGTGCGCCATGCTTAGTTAAGCCCTTAATTACCTTATCTGTGATTAGTATAAACTGTGTAAATCCGATGTTATGCTTGTCATTCATCCTGCATAACATATTTAAATTGGGATTACAGAAATATACCGGGAGACCCCCCCCGTACTGCATATTTAAATTGGCACTACGGACGTATTCCGGGAGATCCCCATGTACTGCATATTTACTTTGGGACTACGGACGTATTCTGAGAGATCCCATTGTACTGCATATTTATTTTGGGACTACAGACGTATTTCGGGAGATCCCCTTGTACTGCATATTTATTTTGGGATTACGGACGTATTCCGAGAGATTCCACCTTGTGATATATATTGTGTTGAACCGAGGACTCTCTTTACTGTAGAACTTATATTGTTTTTCTTAAACTGTTTACTATATACATTACCTATCTTTGTACTGTTTTAAATTGATTTACATAGAAATCCAGTAGAGCCTTCACCTGACTTCGTCACTACTTGACTGGGGTTAGGCTTGGTACTTACTGGGTACCAAATGTGGTGTACTCATGCCCTTTCCTGCACATGTTTTTGTATGCATATCCAGGTACGAGCTACCAGTCTCGTGGTTAGTCATTGCTGCTAATTCCATGAGACTGCAAAGTATTTCTGCCGCGTCCGCAGAATCCTCAAAGTCCCCTTCCATCCTAACTTGTAGAGATTTTCTTATGTACTTTCCAGTTTTGTTAGAGCTACAGTAGTGTTAGAAGCTTGTGACTGTCTATGACATTCCGGGTCTTGGGGAGTTATATTTTGTATGAGCCGAGAAGCCAATACGTTACTTACATCATTGCCCTTATCCCTTTTATTTCTTTTGTTTTATTTCAGTTTTCCCCTTTTTAGTATTCTTACCTAGTCGTAGCGACTTGGCGCCGTCACGACACATGTGGAGGTATATCGGGTCATGACAAGTTGGTATCAGAGCGTCTAGGTTCATAGGAGTCACAAGTCACAAGCCGATTTATTAGGGTCTCACGGATCAGTGCTGAGAAGTCCGTATCTATCTTCGGGAGGCTATGTAACTGTTAAGAACAATCCTATTTCTTTGATTTCCGTGTCGTGCGAGTTATTGACATAAAAAAAAATTCTAAAATTGTATTCTATTCTTTCCCATAGATGGAGAGGACCCGTACTGGGAGGACCGACGACCAGGCACCCGAGCCCCTGCCAGAGCCACCAGAGGCTGGGGTCGGGGTAGAGGACGACCACACGGTGCAGCTCGAGCACCTGCGAGAGCGGCTGCAGAGGAGCCCCCAGCAGCTCCAGCTGGAGGGCCGGCACCGGAGGTTCCTGTGGCTGCTCCAGCCTTGCAGGAAACTTTGGCTCAATTCATGAGCATGCTTAGCACTCTAGCCGAGGCTGGACTACTTCTGATAGCTCCTACTACATCTCAGGCCGGAGGAGGGGCACAGACTCCCGCATCCCGCACTCCTGAGCAGAGGGGACAGGTTGATCAGGCCCCGAAGTATATTCCTATGCCCCCAGTGGCTTCGGTACAACATGAGACCGGGGTAGCTGCTTCTGAGGCAGAGCAGCTCAGAATTGAGAGGTACAAGAAGTACCACCCACCTACTTTCAGCGGACTAGCTTCAGAGGATGCTCTGGGTTTTCTTGAGGAGTGTCATCGTATTCTCCACACTATGGGCATTGTGGAGACCAGTGGGGTTTCTTTCACCGCTTTCCAGCTGAGGGGAGCGGCATATCAGTGGTGGCGTGCCTATGAGCTGAGTAGCCCGGACGAGGCAGCCTCACTCACTTGGACTCAGTTTTTAGAGATATTTCTGCAAGAGTATGTCCTCAGAGCCTCAGGGATACCTGGCGCGCGGAGTTCGAGCAGTTGCACCAGGGTACTATGACTGTGTCGGAGTATGCAGTCTGTTTCAGTGAGTTAGCTCGACATGCACCAGCCTTGGTTGCCACAGTCAGAGAGAGGGTTCGCCGCTTCATTGAGGGACTTCACCCTAGTATTTGGACCAGTATGGATAGAGAGTTGGAGTTGGACATCACTTATCAGCAGGCAGTGAGTATTGCCAGGAGAGTAGAGGGCATGTTTGCCCAGGACCGAGAGGAGAGAGAGGCCAAGAGGTCTCGAGAGATTGGCCATTTTTCAGGAGCTCGTGCACCAGCATCACGCTATGGTGGGGGCTTTGTGGGTCGCCCTTTTCATTCAGCTCTTCTAGCAGCCAGCAGTATTCCAGCTCCTCTTAGACCTCAAGAGCCCTGTTATGCACCGCCAGTATCAAATATGCCTCTAGTTCGAGGTGCTATTACCGGCCCGCCCAACAGGACATCTCCTATTCAGTCTCAATCGCAACATCCTCCGAGGGGTTTTTTTGAGTGTGGTGACACTCGTCACATGATTAGAGATTTCCCCAGGGCCAGGAGGGGTGCACCTCTACAGTCTTATCAGCTTCCACGTGCTCCGCCGGGTCCTCCAGCTATTCTTCCAGCCCTAGTTGCCACTCCACCTCCTCAGCCAGCTCGAGGTGGAGGTCGAGGAGGTAGAGGTCACCCTAGAGGGGGAGGCCATGCCAGATACTATGCCCTTCCAGCTTGTTCCGAGGCCATTGTTTCGGATTCAGTCATCACAGATATTGTCCCTATATGTCCTAGGGATGCATCAATATTATTTGACCCAGGATCTACGTATTCATATGTGTCCTCTTATTTTCCTCCACATTTGGGGATATCTCAGGATTCATTGAGTTCCCATGTTTATGTATCTACTCTTGTGGGAGACTTTGTAGTTGTGGACCGCGTATATCGGTCGTGTTTGATTAATCTTAGTGGTTTTGAGACCAGGGCTGATATGTTATTACTCAGCATGGTAGATTTCGATGTTCTCTTGGGCATGAACTGGTTGTCGCCCCACTATGCTATTCTTGATTGTCACGCTAAGACCGTGTCGCTGGCTATGCCAGGTTTGCCGAGACTAGAGTGGAGAGGTACCTTAGAGTATACTCCCCGCATGGTCATTTCATTTCTTAAGGCTCCGCATATGGTCAAGAAGGGGTGTGATACGTATTTGGCCTATGTGAGAGATGTCAGTGTTGATACCCCTCCAGTTGAGTCAGTCCCAGTAGTGAGGGACTTTCCTGATGTATTTCCAGCTGATCTTCTGGGTATGCCATCTGACAGAGATATTGACTTCGGCATTGATTTGTTGTCGGGAACTCAGCCCATTTCTATTCCTCCTTACCGTATGGCTCCTCCTGAGTTGAAGGAGTTGAAGGAGTAGTTACAGGAGTTGCTTGATAAGGGTTTCATCAGGCCCAGTGTATCACCTTGGGGTGCTCCAGTGCTATTTGTGAAGAAAAAGGATGGCTCTATGAGTATGTGTATTGATTTTCGGCAGCTGAACAAGGTTATAGTGAAGAACATGTATCCTTTGCCTCACATCGATGATTTATTCGACCAGTTACAGGGTTCCAAAGTATTCTCCAATATTGACTTGCAATCTGGCTATCATCAGCTGAAGATTCGGGAGCCGGACATCATCGGATATGGTCACTATGAGTTTCTTGTCATGTCATTTGGGCTGACCAATGCCCCAACAACTTTTATGCATTTGATGCACAATGTGTTCCGACCTTATCTGGATTCCTTCGTCATTGTGTTTATTGACGACATCCTGGTATATTTTCGATCACGGGAAGATCATGAGAAACACTTGAGGATCGTGCTTCAGACTTTGAGGGTGAAGAGATTGTATGCAAAATTCTCTAAGTGTGAGTTCTGGCTTGATTTAGTGGCATTCTTGGGCCACATAGTGTCTTGTGATGGGATCAAGGTAGATCCGAAGAAGGTGGAGGCGATTCAGAGTTGGCCTAGACCGTCATCAGCTACAGAGATCCGCAATTTCCTTGGGTTGGCAGGATACTACCGTCGCTTTGTAGAGGGATTTTCATCTATTGCAGCACCTATGACCAGACTGACCCAGAAGGGTGCTCCATTCAGGTGGACCGAGGAGTGTGAGGAGAGCTTTCAGAAGCTCAAGACAACTTTGACTACGACCACAGTATTAGTGTTGCCTACGGGTTCGGGGTCCTACACTGTCTATTGTGATGCCTCGAGGATTGGACTTGGAGCAGTATTGATGCAGGATGGTAGGGTGATTGCCTACGCATCCAGGCAGTTGGAGGTGCATGAGAAGAATTATCCGGTTCATGACCTCGAGTTAGCAGCTATTGTTCACGCCCTGAAGATCTGGCGTCATTATTTGTACGGTGTTCCCTGAGAGTGCTCTATTCCCGACTCGAAATCCATAAAGGACTTTAAGGGAGATAAAATAGGGGGCCCTATACCATACATCTTGCTGCCTTGGGACGACTGCACGATTTACACTGATCACCAGAGTTTGCACCACTTGTTCAGGCAGAAGGACCTTAATCTATGCCAGCGGAGGTGGTTGCAGATACTTAATACTATGATATCACCATATTATACCACCCGGGGAAGGCCACTGTAGTGGCCGGCGCCTTGAGTCGTCGGGCGGATGGGAGCTTGGCATATCTTCCAGTGGCTGAGAGGCCTTTAGCCTTGTATGTTCAGTCTTTATCCAGCCAGTTCGTGAGGTTGGATATTTCAGATCCTAGCCGGGTATTAGCTTGTGTGGTTGCTCGATCTTCTCTTTATGACCGCATCAAAGAGCTCCAGTATGATGACCCCTACCTTCTGGTTCTTCAGGACGGGGTCCGGCGAGGCGATGCCAGAGATGTGTCTATAGATGATGATGGCACGATAAGGATGGAGCGGCGGATCTGTGTGCTCAATGTCGATGGGCTTTGGGAGTTGATTCTTAAGGAGGCCCATAGCTCGCGGTACTCCATCCATCCAGGTGCCGTGAAGATGTACCAGGACCTGAGATAACACTATTGGTGGAGAAGGATGAAAAAGGACATAGTGGAATTTGTGGCTAAGTGTCTCAACTGTCAGCAAGTTAAATATGAACATCAAAGACTAGGAGGATTACTTCAGCAGATTGAACTTCCAGAGTGGAAGTAGGAGCGGATCACCATGGACTTTGTAATTGGACTTCCACGGACTTTGAGAAAGTTCGATGCTATTTGGGTGATCATGGATCGGCTGACCAAGTCAGCTCATTTCATACCGGTAATGACCACTTATTTTTCAGAGAGGTTGGCTGAGATTTATATCAGAGAGATTGTCCACCTTCACGGTATTCCAGAATCTATCATCTCATACAGAGGTACACAGTTCACATCACGGTTCTGGAGAGCCGTACAACAGAAGTTAGGCACCAAGGTGGAGCTGAGCACAGCCTTTCGCCCTCAGGCAGACGGGCAGTCCGAGCGCACGATTCAAATTCTTGAGGATATGCTCTGTGCCTGTGTGATGGAGTTCGGAGGGTCATGAGACCAGTTCTTACCACTCGCAGAGTTTGCCTACAACAACAGTTACTAGTCCAGCATTCAGATGGCACCGTATGAGGCTTTGTACGGTAGATGGTTCCGGTCCCCAATGGGTTGGTTTAAGCCGAGCGAGGCCCGATTGTTGGGTACAGATTTTGTCCAGGATGCCCTGGACAAGGTGAAGGTGATTCAGGAGAGACTTCGCACAGCAAGTCCAGACAGAAGAGTTATGCGGACCGCAAGGTTCGCGAGTTGGAATTTATGATTGGTGATCGAGTTTTGTTGTGGGTATCGCCTATGAAGGGCGTCATGAGGTTCGGGAAGAAGGGCAAGCTGAGTCCGAGGTTCATTGGCCCATATGAACTTGCCTTGCCTCCCAGCCTAGGAGGAGTTCATTCGGTATTCCACGTGTCTATGCTCCGGAAGTATCACGGTGATCCGGCTCATGTATTGGATTTCAGCTCAGTCCAGTTGGACACGGATCTCTCTTATGTTGAGGAGCTAGCAACCATTTTGGATAGACAGGTCAAAAAGCTCAGGTCCAAGAGCATTGCATCAGTAAAGGTCCAGTGGAGGGGTCAGTCGTTCGAGGAGGCGACTTGGGAGACCGAGCAGGATATGCACAGCCAGTACCCTCATCTTTTCGCAGCTTCAGGTATGTCCTTATACTCGTTTGAGGATGAACGATTGTTTTAAGAGGGGGAGAATCTAACGACCCAGCCGATTGTTTTGAGAGTTAGAGCCTCGATCCCCTAATAACTGTTTCCCCCATGTTTGATTTTGCTTTTGGGACTTGTCGGAGTGTTTAGCTATGAAATTCAGAGCGTTTTAGGGCACTTAGTCCCTACTTATGAATTTAAGCCTTAGAAATCGGACTGTAGTCGGACCTGTGTGAAGACGGGTCAAAAATGGAATTTCGCCACCTCTGTTAGCTCGGTTGAGTAATTTTGGGGTTTGGAGCGCGTCCGGAATGTGTTTTCGAGGTCGGTAGTGGATTTAGGCTTGAATTGGCAAAAGTTGAAATTTCGGCGATTTTGGCCAACAGGTGAAATTTTGATATCAGACTTTAAATGGAATTCTGGGAGTGGTTGTAGGTTCGTAGTGTCATTTGTGACCTGTGTGTCAAATTTGAGGTCAATCGGACTAGTTTTGACGTGTTTCGACATCATTGTGGATTTCGAATATTTTCTAAGTTCTTAGGCTTGAATTTATATTTAATTCTTGTTTTTGGTGTTATGTGATGTGGTTTGAATGCTCGACTAAGTTCGATTGAGGTTGTAGGGTTGGTTGGTGGTTTTGGTTGAGGTCTCGGGGACCTCGGGTGTGTTCCGGATGCTCAACGGGAAGATTTTTAGACTTAAGCTAATAGCTGAAGTTGCTGGTTCTGGTGCCTCGCACCTGCGGAAGGGGGATCCGCAGGTGCGATAAGGGGTTGCGTAGGTGCAAATTTGCTCAACGCCGGCTGGGTCCGCAGGTGCGGCTTGGAGACCGCAGGTGCAGAACCGCAGATGCGACGCAGATGCGGGACCGCAGGTACGGGACCGCAGTTGCGGCCCAATTGACCGTTGAAGCGAAAACCGCTGGTCAGAAATAGGAGAAATCGAGGGTTTGAGTTCATAATTTCTAAAATCAATGTGGAGCTCGGGAATTGGCAATTTTGTGAGGATTTTGAAGAGGAGATCAATAGGTAATGATTCCTAATCCTATTTCCCTTGTATTTCATCAATCTATAGTGAATTCTTCAACCTGATTAGGGAGAAATTGTGGGAAAATGTTTGAAAATGAGAGAAAGGTCCCCCAATTGAGAATTCGAGTTTTGAGTGAGAATTCGACGTCGGATTTTGATGATTTTTGGTTGAGTGTACTCGTAAGTGAATGGGTGTTCGGAATTTGTGACTTTCACTCGATTCCGAGTTGTGGGCCCCAGAGACTTTTGGGGAATTTCCCTAATTTTGCGCTTTAGCTTCAAATTTAGTTGTTAAATAGTTGCTTGTAGTGATATTCACAGTATGAAACTTATTTGAATAGATTCCGGCCATTCGGAGTTTGGTACTCGTGGCAAGAACGTGATTCCGGGTTGAATTGAGTAGTCAAGGTAAGTGTCTTGCCTAACTTTGTGTTAGGGACTTCCCCCTTAGGATATTTGATGCTAAATGTTGTGTGGGCACCGTGTACGTGAGGTGAAGAGTACGTACACGGGTCGTTATTTCAAAAATCTCATTTTTCCCTTACTAAAACATATATTGTTTTTTCTCTTCTATGAACTTGCTCTCATATGATATATTGTTTAGTTTAGATTAGGAAACCATGCTTACATACTTAATTTCCTACTTGATTTTCTGTGCGCCATGCTTAGTTAACCCCTTAATTGCCTTATATGTGATTAGTATAAACTATGTAAATTCGATATTATGCTTGCCATTCATCCTGCATAACATATTTAAATTGGGACTACAGACATATTCCGGGAGATCCCCCTGCACTGCATATTTAAATTGGGATTACGGACGTATTCCGGGAGATCCCCATGTACTGCATATTTACTTTGGGACTACGGACGTATTCGAGAGATCCCATTGTACTGCATATTTATTTTGGGACTACGGACGTATTTCGGGAGATCCCCTTGTACTGCATATTTATTTTGGGATTACGGACGTATTCCGGGAGATCCCCTTGTACTGCATAATCATATTGAACTACGGGACGATATCCCGAGAGATTCCACCTTGTGATATATATTGTGGTGAGCCGAGGACTCTCTTTACTGTAGAACTTATATTGTTTTTCTTAAACTTTTTACTGTATACATTACCTATCTTTGTATTGTTTTAAATTGATTTATATAGAAATCCAGTAGAGCCTTCACCTGACCTCTTCACTACTTGACTGGGGTTAGCCTTGGCACTTACTGAGTACCAAATGTGGTGTACTCATGCCCTTTCCTGCACATGTTTTTCGTGTGCAGATCTAGGTACGAGCTATCAGCTTCATGGTGTTGATTCCAGGAGACTTCAAGGTATTTCTGCCGCGTCCGCAGAATCCTCTGAGTCCCATTCCATTCTAGCTTGTAGAGATTTCTTATGTACTTTTTAGTTTTTGTAAGAGCTACAGTAGTGTTAGAATCTTGTGACTGTCTGTGACATTCCGGGTCTTGGGTATGAGCCGAGCGGCCAGTATGTTATTTACATCATTTACCTTATCCCTTTTTATTTCTTTTGTTTTATTTCAGTTTTCCCCTTTATAGTAGGCTTACCTAGTCGTAGTGACTAGGTGTCGTACGACACCTGTGGAGGGTAAATCGGGTTGTGACATGTTGGCTTGCCTAGCAAGTGAAATGTTAGGCGCCATCATGGTCCCGACGATAGGAATTCCACGTCGTGACAGTTGGTTCACCATATGTGTAATAGACTAAGTAAAATTGATGTTCCATTATATATAGGTTGATTATGAAGAAAACTATGCTCGTCATGTTACTGAAAAACTTAGATCCGCCGAACAGCTAAGGTAATAGCACACATATAATATACAGAAGCTTCGACAACAACGATATACATGCAAAAATTATGCTATTGGTCAATGTGCTTCTAAATATATTTTATCCTTGAATTCAACGTTCGTCTTCCGAAAATAAAGAATATCCTTTTAAATTTGTGTGAAAATAATTTTCAGTGTGTTTATATTTTGCAATTACAATAAACAAAGCACAAGGATAAATATCCTAAAAATTGGACTATATTTACCGCAATAATTTTTCTTGCACGAACAACTATATGTTACATTTTTAAGAGGGATATCTCTCACGACCCAAAATCCACTATGGGGATGGTGCCCAACGCCGTTGTCAGGCAAGCCAACGGTTATTTACCAAATTAATTATCCGTTTTAGTACTTTTGAAATAAAATTGTTTTCTTAATTAGACAGTATAAAATAGAATTTACAGAGTAAGTGAAGGTATCTGCACGAACCACAATAATAAATGACCAGAAACAACCCCCAAAATCCAGTGTCACAAGTACATGAGCATTTTTCTAGGAAATATAACAACAAAACATCTATACATAATGAAAATACGACAGGAGGATATTATGACTCTGATGGAAACTCTGCAGGATGAGGTTCGTAATAGGAAAATACAGCCCACAATAAAGTCCCCGTCGCACCTCTGCGCCCAACAGACGACCAGACATATATGTACCTGCACAAAAAGTGCAGCAAGTGTAGTATGAGTACGTAAATCAACACGTACCCAGTAAGTATCAAGTCTAACCTAGAAGAATTAGTGACGAGATGTCAACATAAACACTTACTAAAGGTCTAATATAGCAAGATAATAAAAGCGTAAGCAGATATGAAGTGCACAATAGTGGGGTAAATCTGTAAGATTTATAATCTTCCAATTATTTCTTTTAGAGCATAAATTTCTCGATCTTGTATTCTACATTAATATCTTAGGAAATTGCCAAGTTTCAATACCAAATAAATAAGAAATACCATAAAATGTCGGGCTTCAATGGAAGGTTTATCGTGTGAATATTCGAACTACTAGCGATAACGCACGATTCTGCTGAGGTCGTTCGACCCGATCTAGAATAATGTGTACACTGCCGAGGGACGTGCCACACGATCCATAGATGCATCTATACTGCCGACGCGTTCGGCCCGCTCCACAAGAAAGGAGGACACTTCATGAACCTCCGGAATGAGAAGTTATCACAAGTCTAACACGTAAGGATGTACAATTTCTATTAATGGTCGAGCAACTCGCACAAAAATTCAAGTACGTGAAATTTCGATCTTTTAATATTTCCTCTAACAACTCCCAATATGATTCAGGTACATCAACCAACAAAGGATGAAAACATTACAAGTAATTCATGATTTGGGTCCTCAACTAACCGGACATAAGCATAATTAGTATCTCCGCACGGACTCTCGTCATCCCGTGCCAGTAGCCCCCACAATTAGAAACAACATTTATTTAAATCACCTATGGGGAAACTTCCCTCTTACAAGGTTATACAAGAGACTTATCTCAATCCGAAGTTCTATAACCGGCTCCAAAGCCTCTTCTAGAACCTCAAACCAATGCTCGTTGGTCCAAAACTATTCAAACAAGGTGCAAACCAATAAAAATATAGTCTAATACTCATACTAATTCAATTGATAATAATTCTCAACTCCGTTCGAAAGGTTAATAAAATTCGCCCTCGAGCCCACATATCTGGATTCCGAAAGTTTTCAAAGATAAACTTTAACCACAAGATTACGAACTCAGATATATGATTTATTCCCATTTCCAAGCCCAATTTCGTGGTAAAAATCCAAAAATACCAATTTCTAGGTTTTTCTTCGAAATTCCAAATTTTTACTAATTTCCAAGTTTAAATCCACATATAATCCATGTATTTAACTAACATAATGTGGGAGTCACTTACCTTGCATTAGATGATGAAAATACCCCTTTGAAGAGCTCCAAAAATCGCTCAAGCCGTGTGGAAAATGGGTGATATGAACCCAAAACTCATTTTAAAACCAGTCTGCCCACGCTTGCTCCGTGTTTGCAGAAAGGCCATCACGTTCGCGAAAGCCAAAAATCTCAGCCTATTCGCGACCTCCTCCTCATGTTCGCGAAGCCGAGTGACCATTACCATTCGTGTTCGTGGGCCACTAACCGCGTTCGCGAAGGCTTAACGCCTTCAGCCCCAGCTCTCCCTTCCTCTTCGCGTTCGCGGCCTCCAGCTCGCGTTCGTGTAGGCTTCCCAGATTCTGACTCGCGTTCACGTCTCCTTCATCACGTTCACAATGGAAAAATCCCAGTAGCCCCACATTCCTCTTCATGAACCCATGAGACCCTTCACGTTCGCGAAGGAGGAAACCATACACCAGCACAGTAGTGACAAAACCAGGAGAATCGATCTGAAACCACCCCGAAACTCACCTGATGCTCCTCGGGACCCCGTCCAATCATACCAACCAGTCCCACTAAATGACACGAACCTGCTCGAGGCCTCAAATTGCATCAAAAAATGCTAAGAACACGAGTCGCACCCCAATTCAAGCTTAGTGAACTTTAAAACTTCAAACTTCTATATTCGACGCGGACACCTATCAAATCAAGTCCGATTGATCTCAAATTTTGCACACAAGTTATAATTGACATTACGGACCTAATCCCACTTACGGAATCGGAATCCGACCTTGATATAAAAAATTCTACTCCCGGTCAAACTTCCCAAAATCATCAAATCTCCAACTTTCACCAAATGACCCCGAAATGACCTATGGACCTCCAAATCCACATCCGGATGCGCTCCTAAGACTAAAATCATCATACGGATCTATTCCCAGGCTCGTAATCCCAAATGGACATCGATAACATTAAAATATACTTCAATCCAAATTCGTGAAATTCTTCCAAAATTCCAACTTTCCACAATAAGCGTCTTAACGCTCCCGGGACATCCAAAACCTGATCCGGACATGCGCCCAGGTCCAAAATCATCATACAAACCTATTAGAACCTTCAATCCTGATTCCGAGGTCGTTTACTCGAAAGTCAAATCTTAGTCAATTCTTCCAACCTAAAGCTTCCGAGATTAGAGATTTCTTTCCAAATCAACTTCGAACTTCCCGAAATTAAATTTCGGCCACACATATAAGTCATAATACCTGAAGTGAAGCTACTCAAGGCCTCAAACCGCCGGGCGACGTGCTAGATCTCAAAACGACCGGCCTGGTCATGACATTCTCCCCCACTAAACATACGTTCATCCTTGAACGTGCCAAAGACTGCTCTGGAGTTGTCCAAAATCACTGTTTTACACTTTGTGCACCTGCCCGTGCCACCACAACCCAATTGAGAACATTAGCTCAAGTCAAACTGAAGATCCTTCGTGCTACCTTAGCTAACAAGCTTTAGAACCCAATTCCAACATCCGAAATTCTCCACGATACCATATTCAAACATACGAACACCGTATCAATCACTAGACACTAAACCAACGTGACCATGCTCCTCCGGTGAAATCACACCATATACCACATAACTCATTTTCCAAAGGCAATCTCCCTCAATTACAACAACTAAAATTTCCACTGACCCGAAGCCCGTAGTATACCTCATAACATATATAAGCGTTGTTTCAACTTTCGCACTACTGACACGACGTAGATCTGTAAAAACTCATAATCATCTTCCAAATCAACAAATAATGGAGCCTCTCCTCCTGTTAAGGACCATTAACTCGTTCTAAACTGAATAACGACATTTGCTCTTTAATATACCTTATATAAATATGATTGCATTGATTTCAGGTCCAAAAGTCTTGTCTCACCCAGTACAAGCTACTCGGTAATAAGCCACCTCAAACATTGACCAAGATCTCATATGATGCTACAATGCGCCAACAAGCCACAAACTCGAATGTGATACATAAGGAAAACGAACTCTGGAAATAACTACTCAACCCACGTAACTAATTAAACAACCGAAAAGATATTATGAACCTTCTTTAGCAAATGAGAAACAAAATACACAAGAATAGATATTGGGGACTGTACTCAATATCACATTGTTGCGGCGTGCAACCCGATCCACATATGATACCGTTGTGGCCCGCAATCCGATCCACACACGATACTATTGCGGCATGCAACCCGATCCAACCATGATACTCGTAGAGGCGTGCCACGCGATCCAAACAACATATCTGTGGCGGCGCGCCACCCGATCCAAACAACATATCCGTGGAAGCATGCCACCCGATCCAAATAACATACCCGTGGCGGCGTTCCACCCGATCCAAACAATATACCCGTGGCAGCGTGCCACCCGATCCAAATAACATACTCGTGGCGGCGTGCCACTCGATCCAACATAGAAATCAATAAGGAAATACCTATCGAGCCAGAATGCTCATACTTACGAAATACCTGGGGAGACGGATAGCTCCATACGCTACGAAACTCAAGCACAACTAAGGTGCGATATATGGTCTGCATCTCGGGAGCCATCCTATTGACGTAACACCACAAGCTACACGGGACCTTAACACATGTGCGAATAATCAAGCCGTCTCACAAGACACATGGCACAATAGAGTATTACATGGAATAACTAATGAAATGAATGGCATCCAATGTCCAAAGACTCCTCCATAAGCAACACTATGATGAATGAACACATCCGGCCTAATGTAGATCACACATTCATATTAGACCCGTCAACGAACCTCAAGCCGATTCTGATTATACCATACTGGGCTAATAAAGTTTTAAGGATCCACAATACCCTTTTTCCATGACATACAAGAACAACCGCCAAATCCATAACAACTCACACAGTCTACAACCCAGGGAATAGAACGCCTCTCAGGCATTAGCTCCCATATTGATGATATTATCATAACCTTCATACTTGGTTTTAATCTTTAGTAATCAAGTGATTAACATATAACACTTATACAAATTTCCCCGTGGGGTATGCTCCCATAACCTTCCACTCAGGTAGCAAAGTCCGCACCTCTATACCACCAATTGTTAAAATTCCATAAAACAAATTATGAATCCGCATTTCAATACACAAGGTCTCTTACACAGAACGCCGTCCTCAGGTGACACTTAAAAAAATGCTAGCTTACTCTAAACACCTGCCCATCCGAGCTCGTGACATTCTAATCAACACCGAACCGCAACCTTGATCCTCGACTTCCAATTACCATACCGCTCACTGCACCTATCATGCTGCTAGGCAAGAATACTAGAATTCATGATAACTCCCGAACTACTAGTAAAATAACGTTTCATTGGCTAAAAACCTTTCACTTAGCTCATTTACAAAGAACCAACGCAATATGCAACTGAATTCCATAACCGCAGAAAAATATAAACCTCAAGCGCGATCTAAACCGCCATGACCCTTATGGAATCCATTTACACCACAAGGACATTTCAATCAAATACCTCCCAAATAAATTAAGTTGTGGTGGCGCTCAAGCCCACGCGTACAATCACAAACCACATGTATAACTTCACGCTGAAGCAACTAATCACTGCCACAATCATGCTGATTCAACCATTACTAACCGACTCATCTTCTTCCAATTTACTCTTGACTTGCCTTAGAAATAACATTAGCTCCATTCAATCTGCACTCGTCCCGAGTGATCCGCATCACGAGACCGCATCGTCTCAATACTCATGAATCATCTCATATTCTCCTTACACGCACAATAACATCTCCAACTGGTACACCCATTCTGCAAGACCTTCCGCGAATCCGAAGCTATTTCTTTCTTTCCTCCAATATTGCACTGTATACCCAATGATAACATAGAACATCCCAAGTCCTTAGGCAATGAACGTAAATTCTTGAACCCACTAGGACCAATATTGAGAGTCACCCACTCTGACTTGGCCCGAATATAAGCCAAACTCTAGTGCACTGCTAGCAGTGAACACCCTATGAAAGAAGCACCCGGCTGAATTATTTTCCTTGTACATTACACCCATAAGAAGCATAAACTCTGAGTCTTCCCAAAACCTGAACATGAATCGATAAGGCCAAATATAGCACACATTCCTCAAATCCTTTGATCAAATTACCATTGATGTCTTCATTTCGTAGTCATAATAACCTACCAATACACTGATAACTAGAAATCGCACAAGCAGACAACCACGCAATCCAATCGTAGACGGTGGGGCTCCCCCACTTAGCTTGAAGCTACAATTACATAATCCTGGAACCCACTAAGATTCCTCCTTCCCAATTACCGTGATCTCGCACAATCAATCCACCAAATTTCTTGTAGTTTCTTATTAAACTTTTCATGAACATTCTGAATTATAAGCCATAATCGTCTGTTCGACCTCCCGTTGGATAGTAAGTATAACTCTTCATAGAAATTTTATAAAAAACACACGACCGCCAACCTACTCACGGGAGATGGACCACCTGTGGAATTCCTTACCGACATCTCCCAACGATGCTGCATAGGTTACAACTACCACATAATCCATATGCTACTCTGCCACTCTACTTGGTTGCCATCTTCTTTGAGTAACTAGTCGACCTCTGCCTTACATACTTGACTTGCTAGTAATTCAACCACTGCGAGGCACCTCTCTTTATGTCCTTACTTATCCTTCGCTACTCAAATGCTGCCTCAAATCAAAATCCATCTCTGTAGCACCTGAACTAATAAATTGTTACCAATCTCTAAGAATACTAGAAGACCATCTTTCTTAAGCCATCGACATTAGAAATACCAATTTGTTTCCAAAACTGCTACACTCCTCTCTCTCTGACCACTGCTCCCCCGACACCATGTTATAATACCCTGCCCCAAAGGCAAATCGAAGAAGACCATAACACCAGCGAACTTCAATGCGTTCAACAAAGACGATGACACTATATCACAATTGAGAATTCCACCACGTCCGAAAATACCAAGTCTCGTCACTTTGCCACCCAAACCTGGACATCTATAGTCCGTTTGCCTTTCCTCCATTATAATTAAATGTTGAACCTCTAAATCTTGCGTTGGTAAATCATCATTTCAAGTCCTTCACTATCTGGACACATAGACAAGCACCCTACCAATACACAAACACTGTGCGATAACAATGCATGAACATCATAGAAATCCATGCTTAGCCTCGAAACCATAGAAAGTACAAATGCTAAACTGAAACAACAAAACACCCTTCCGCAAGGCGACGATAATAGCCTGCTCGAACACGCAGGGAAAAAAATCATGCACCTCGAGTGTAGTACCATTACAATTCCTCAATGCCCAACTAATGACTAGCACTTCACGTCGCATAAGATTGAGTATGAAGGAAACAAAGGCACAAGCCCCAATGGAATCAAACAGTACGATGAGGAAATCAATAAGGGAAGTGCCCTTAACAGCCCTGTAGCCTCTCGAAGATAAGTGCATACGTCTTCGTACCGATCCGCAAGACTCTACTAGGATTGTTCATGACTCGTGAGACCTATGTGAACCTAACACTCCGATACCAAGCTGTCACAACACAAAATCCACTATGAAGAATGATGGCGCCCAACGCCGCCGTCAGGAAACCAATGGTGATTTACCAATTTAATTATCCATTTTAGTACTTTTGAAATCATAATTTTCCTTAATTAGACCGTATAAAATAGAATTTATAGAGTAAGTGAAGCTATCTGCACTAACCACAATAATAAATGACCAGAAACAACCCCCAAAACCCGGGGTCACAAGTACATGAGCATTTTTATAGGAAATATAACAACAAAACATCTGTCCAGAATGAAAATACGACAGGAGGATATAAATAACTTTGATTGAAACTCTGCAGGCTGAGGTTTGGAACAGGAAAATACAGCCCACAATAAATTCCCTACAATAGCCACGCCTCTACGCCCAATAAACCACCAGACATATATGTACATGCAAGAAAAGTGCAGCAAGTGTAGTATGAGTACGTAAATCAACGCGTACCCAGTAAGTATCAAGTCTAACCTAAAAAAAGTAGTGACGAGAGGTCGACATCGACACTTACTAATGGTCTAATATAGAAATATAATAAGCAGATATGAAGTGCACATCAATATTGGGGTAAATCTATATGGTTTATAATCTTCCAATTATTTCTTGTAAAGCATAAATTTCTCGATCTTGTATTCTACATTAATATATCAGAAAAATGCCAAGTGTCAATACCAAATAAATAAGAAATACCATAAAATGCCGGGTTCTAATGGAAGGTTTATCGTGTGAATATTCGAACTACTAGCGATAATGCACGATTTTGTCGAGGTGGTTCAGCCAGATCCAGAATAACGTGTACACTGACGAGGGACATGCGGCACGATCCATAGATGCATCTATACTGCCGAGGCGTTCGGCCCACTCCACAAGAAAATAGGACACTTCATGAACCTCATGAATGAGAAGCTATCATAAGTCTAACACGTAAGGATGTACAATTTCTATTAATGGTCGAGCAACTCGCACGAAAATTGAAGTACGTGAAATTTAGGTCTTTTACTATTTCCTCTAACACTCCCAATATGAGTCAGGTACTTCAATCAACAAAGGATGAAAACATTACAATTAATTCATGATTTGGGTCCTAAACTACCCAGGCATAAGCATAATTAGTAGCTACGCACGGACTCTCGTCACCTCTTGCGTACGTGTAATGACCATGCCGGTCATTTCGAGAGTTATGGCCTTGTTTCCCCCATTTCCATTTCTTTTGTGCTTTGCATTTTTATTATATTATATCGATTTGGTTAGTTCGGGTCCGAAGTGGTTTCGGGGAGAAACTGAGGCACTTAGTCTCTTTAGTTGAAGCTTAAGTTGGAAAAGTCAACCGGATGTTGAATTGTGTGTAAACGACCTCATATTTGAATTTTGATGGTTCCGTTAGCTCCCTTAAAAGATTTTGAAATTAGGGTGCGCGTCCGGAATGTGATTTGGAGGTAGAATTAGTCTTGAATTGGCGAAAGTTAGAAATTTGGCGATTTTGGTCGGCATTGGAAAATTTGATAACGAGGTCAGAATGTATTTCTGAAAGTTGGAATAGGTTCGTAGTGTCATTTTTGATGTGTGTGTAAAATTTGAGGTCATTTGAACGTGGTTTGATAGGTTTCGGCGTCGTTTGTGGAAATTGGAAGTCTAGAAGTTCTTAGGCTTGAATCCGAGTGTAATTTTGTGTTTTGATGTTGTTTTGAGCGATTTGAAGGTTTGACTAAGTTCATATGGGGTTATATGACCTGTTGGTATGTTTTTTTGAGTTCTCGAGGGCCTCGGGGTGATTTCAGGTGTCTAATGGATGGTTTGGAGTTGGAAAAGTGCAACTGATCTGCTGTAGTATTTTTGTTTCTGAATTTCTCTTATGCGTTCACGAAAAGAGCCTCGCGTTCGCGAAAAGTATATTTGAGTTGGGAAAATTTTGTGCTTCACAATCTCTAAGAAGAGGACGCGAACACAAAGGTGTGGTCTGCATGTGCATCGCGAACACATGAATGGTGTCGCGTTCGCGAAGAGGATCGAGGCAGTTGGGGACCCCAGGTCCTTAGTCTACGCGTTAGAGAGGTGAGGGTTGCCTTCCCGAAGGTTTGAGCTGGTAAAGCATTGTGTTCACGAAGGAGTTGTCGCGTTCGTGAAGAGTAAAGTAGAGAGGCAGTCTGATTTGGTCTACGCGAAAGCGAGGGATCGGTCGCGTTCGCAAAGAAGAAAATCTGGTCAGGCAGTGTTAAATTTAAAATCGAGGCTTTGAGCTCATTTTTCATATTTTGAGCTAGAGACCAAGGATTTTTGCGATTCTTGAAGGGATTTTCCGGAGTTGATTGGGGTAAGTGTTTATCACTTGGTTTTGGTTAAATCCCATGATTATACCTTTAATTTTACCATTTAAATTGTGATTTGGGGTGAAAAATTAGGGAAGAAGAAGAAGTGTTCTTGAGATCGAATTTTGAGGTTTTGAAGGGGATTTTGTTATAGGATTAGACTAAATTTGGTATGGTTAGACTCGTGAGTGAATGGTCTTTCGGGTTTTGTGACTTTTGTCAGATTTCGAGACATGGGCCCCGGGGACCGGGTTGAACTAATTTCGCATTTTTGGCTATAATTTGGTATTTCTCTTATAGAATTGATTCCTTTAGCCTATATTGATCGTACTGTATTGGTTGTGGCTAGATTTGAGGCATTTGGAGGCCGATTCGAGAGGGAAGGGCATTTTGGAGTAGGATTTCTACGTTGTTGAGGAAATTAATAATTTTAAATATAGTCTTGAGGGTATGAAACATAGAGTCTGGTATAATGTGGCTATTTGGAGGTGACACTCATGCTAGGTGACGGGCGTGTGAGTGTACACCGCGAGGGATTGTGATACGCGAGACTGTAAAGTCTAATAACCTTTTTGTGCTTATATGTATTACTTGTCTGCTGGCAATTTGACTGCCTTTCATGTTAGAAATCATG